>JAXCLQ010000013.1:8862588-8875779 GCA_035584115.1 Cedrela odorata | reverse complement strand
GTTGCATTTGACTAGCTAGCTCGATCTTTGCTTTTCTCACATTGACAATCTCCCCTTTAAGAGAGATCTCTCAAAGTTTCGAAAGAGATTGTTAGTGAAGTTTTTGACAAAGTTTTTTAAAAATTCAAAAAAATCAAAGATATCTTCTACACATTCTAAATGTGTGCCAAATTTAGGGATTCTTCTGATCAAAGAGTTTTTAAGTTTACAATATTAGTTTTAAGAGAGTAATATTAACTAAATAAAGTAATATTTATCAATTAAGTGATATATTTTTATAATTTTTAAAATTATTTATCATACTATTTTACTAATTATTTAATGAATACTGTATATTATTTGAACGGAGAATTTAAAGTATATAATATTACTCGTGTTAAAATATATAGAGTCAAATAAAATTTTTTTTATTACTTTTCAATGCATTGTAACTAATTCATTATAATTTTATCTTAAGTATTTTTTAATTAATTACTAAAAAGTTAATATAAGTATAATAAAATTTAAGCAAGAGATAGCAATGGGTCAAAAATGCTCAAAACTCCCTATATACATACATCCACTCGATTGAGAGAGAGGAATTATTGCAAAGTGAAATTCATAGACAATATATGTAATGGTCATGATCGAGTAGGGGAAAATCAATTTGTGGGGTTTCATATGATTGGATGAAAAAAGGTATTGGTATGTTTTGTATCTCAATCATACGGCATGAATCTTCTTGGAAGATATATATATTACCAATAACGACACGCCACATGGGAATCTCTATTCTAATCATGCCAAGATCATGTCAATGAGATGTATAATAACTGTAGAATATTGAGTCGGTCAGTTATTAATATTGACTCTGCCTCCTTCTTACAATATTAATATATATATATATATATAGATAAATTGTAACTGGTTAGGAATGATAAAAATTTCGGCAAGTCCCGTTCGGAAGGAAGAGGACGAAATTATTTTTGAATTTAAAAATTGGCAAGGATGAAAATATATTCCATCCTATTTTTAAAGTAGGAGTGGCCGGGAACGAGGATAATCCTTTATTCCTTTCTTTTTTATATTATATTATATTTAGAATTAAAAATAAAATTAATATATATATATCTAATTCATTATTTTATTAACAATAAAATAATTAAAATACAAATATAATAGATAGTTGATATTAAATTAAATGATTAATTATAATCATTGAGTTCAATTTTTTTTTAGTATATTAATACAAGATTAATAAAAGAAAAAAAGTAACTTCTAAGATTTTATTTTTTTATTTAATAAACAAAATATTTATTTTCTACAAAATTAATAAAAAGATTTAATATTTTTTAAAAAAAAATTAACACAAAATTTTTTTAAAAAAAATTAATAGATTTTAGTTAATTTAATTTTTGTAAATATTTTTTTTAGAATTGAGGTTATATTATATCGACCCGTTAATTTATTCATATTTGTATATAAATTAAAATAAATTATTTATTTTTACACGTTAATTTATTATTTATTATTTAATTTTGTTAATATGTTTTTATGAATTTATTTATTTTTTAATATTGATAAACTTGAATAGGCCACAGATGAGGATCCCCACTCCAAAATGGGAGCGGAGAATTTTTTTTCAAAATGGAGATGGACCAGGATATTATACAATAGTATTATAAATAAGTAAAAATTTATTGAAATAAAAAAAAAGAACTATACAAAATATATGTGACAATAATATAACTTTATACAGTAATTTTTATTAAATAATTTGTATAAAAATTTATATTCATAACATTATTCTATATTATAATACATCAACTTCAAATAAATTCTTGTGTTACCAAACTTGCTTATGAACAATGTTGTATATATTTTCCCCACTTGCATTTATTTTTACTATTTTTCCAATATTTTTTATGAATGAATAATGAAGTTACGAGTGCTATTAATATACACATAAGTCAAGAATGGACTTTTTGGGAAGACCTCAACCATGTGCTCTCTCTCTCTTTGTATATTGTTATATATATATATATATATATATATATATAAAGTACATACACGAACGTATGTATATTCATGTAATTTCTAACAAGAATGGCTTACAAAGAATCAATAATAACATTGAAATAATTGATTTGCGGTTCCTCACTTGTGATCCAAGACCATCCATATAGGCCGAAGGAAAAGATAGCTATTATAAAAACATGCAATGATTTTTCTTTCTTTGCTTTGAATTCTAAGTGTTTTCTCACTACTTGTACTCGCAATTCTCTCAATTCTTTATTGTTTCTCCAACTTGGGTTGATTTCCTTTCGTCTTATTGAATATGCGTATACATAATTCCAGCTCTTTGCCAACCAGGTAAGCACGCGGTGCAGAGTTGCAATCATCAATAACTATATAGCTAGCTTACTATACATTGGAACTCTTGAATAGTTTATATATATAGTTTCGACTGATCAGACAAAGACCTCGTAAATTGATCAAACACATGCTTTTAGGAATTTCTTATAGCAGACGACAGGGAAGAAAAAACAATGCATGATCACCTCCTTCGCTCGATTGCCTGTAAAACCTGATTGGAAAACAATCAATAATATTGACAACAGAGATCCCACTTGGAATGGAACAGCCTTTCAAATCCTGAAAGTACATATTTTGCATGTTTTGTACAATATCTTGTTATGCATGATAAGTGATAATGATACGTAGAGGGGGTGAAATGGCTAAACAAAGATAAAAGATACAATTGTTCAATAAACAATCATGTTTATATAAAACTATAAATCTATCCAAATGAACTGTCATTATGTAATCTATGAATAAACAATGATAGATAGTGAAGAATGTATCAAAAAAATTTAGTGTTTTTTAGAGTGAAAAATTGAGCATTTGTTGTTCAATTCTTCAAGAATACATTTAGTTTTTATTTTTGGACATTTTTGCGTGTACCTATTAGTCTCATGATGGTGTAATCAAATTTCAATAGTGATATCAGAGCTTGGTTTTGCAAAAACTATACCCAAAACTATTCGAATTTCTTCCTCATTTTTCGATTGATTTGCTTGTTGTTTTCAAGGTTTCTTGATTCAAACATGTTTTACTTATCAAGAAGAATTCAACGAGACTGCAATCGCTAAAATTCGATGTTAGAAAGGTCAAAAAATGAAAAAAAAAAAAAAAAACTAGAAGACCTTCTGATGCGTGCACCACACGTGCCCTTATCCGACTCGACAACCTATTCCAGTTTAGACCTGGTTCATATAGCAGCTCAGTCCAACCAAACCGTTTGGTTTGATCAATTTTTGGTTAGGTTGAATCGATAAAATTTCTTAAACTCGATTTAGGACTTAAACCAGCTCAAATCGAACCGAAATTTAGTACCTTAAGGTTTTTCAACGTGTTGGATTGATCTGTGGCTTCAGAATTTAGATTTGAGTACTCAAAATTCATAAATTTTTAGAAGTGTAAGAAAGAAATAAAGAAAAAACATTGATTTTGCACTACCTTGGTATGCCAACACATCAAATAAAAATTAATTTTACTATTCATAATTTGTGTGCAAGAGAAATAAGTGCTACAAGACAAATATGAGGTTCGAGACCACTTTAACTCAAAAGAATACTGAAATATTCGGAGATCGTGTATACGATATAATTGTTCAAAGAAAAAAAAAGGATTATTCCAACTTATGAGTAAAGGAACGTGAAAAGTCTTAAAAAGTCATATTTACAGTCACATCTGAATGAGTATAAGATTAGGTTATTGTAACTTTATTAACTGTGAATTGAAATTATTATGTTGATTAGGTGAAAGGATAGCAATTAAGGTTTATGTCATTCAAACATGCAATTTTCATCAATTTTCACAAACTTAACTTAAAATGCATAGAATTAGGTTAACGATTAGCTTAGAGATGAAGAAATTAACCATGAAAACATAAAGTTTCTAAGAAATTAAACTCAAATGTTGTCTCCTTATCTTGACCAAAATTCTAAAAAGAGAAAGAGATGAGAGATTTTTTTTGATATTTTGACAATTATCCAAAAATCATGCCAAAAGTTGGAAAATGATCATATATATATTCTCATTTACTAAAGTACCCCTAGTCTTTTTAGTCAAAGAAAAATGAGTCCTAAAGCTAGTCCAACAAGCTTCTCAATAATAAATATAAAATATCACTTAGGCTTCATATTTTGAAAAAATTATAAATTGACCTCAAATTCGATCAAACTTGTTTTGACCAAATTTATTTTAATTCTATTTATATTTCTAAATATTGATGGAATATTGTAACTTACTTTAAGTCACATTCGGGTCATTAAACATAACTCTCAAATTATTAAACTATTTAACGAGTAAACCGTTTACAGTTTTCGGCCTAATATCATCTCTGAGAGTGCTAGCACTTTTGCGGATAATATTTAATCTCTTTCATAGTAAGGAAGAACATAAATTATTAGTTGTGACTTCTTGGGTTCACTGTGGAATTAGTTGTGAGCCGAAATTGATCTTATCAAGTTCGTTTCAAACAATTCAGATATTCAACGACTGTGGTTAACGTCTAGCAATATACCATAATCCCTAAACCACAATTAAGAAACTCTTCATCTAACATTTTATGATTAATTATAGTTTCCGTATGGATAATCTCCTTCTGTTCGTCTAATTCCAACTAAATTAGAGTCCACATATGTCAAAACCCTAAATAGAGTCATATGCAGATAATCAGTCAATACGTGCTAAACTTGTCACTGCGAACTCTTCGTATGATATTTATGCTTTGGCCAAAAACTTTATTTTCATCTGTTCACTAATATCCATCTGGAAATTCAAATTTGGACCGAGTCAATGGAACCTCAAAATCCTCTGTATCGAGTCAATAGATTTCATCTGATAATCATTTATATCTCAATATAAATAACACATGACCAAACTAGCTTGTGTGTACAAGACATGATTAGTCTCGCATTTATAGACCATATGAACTATGTACATATATACCGATCAACAATTATGATGTCTCAAATTTAAAAAGTAGTTAATATACTAGTATAATTATATGATGAATTATTGACAACATACTTCCTTGTGATTCACCATAACTTTAGTCACATTCGAAAAACAATTATTTAACTATTAATCCATACTAATATCTTAATGACATGACTATCATGTCACCCGCACTAATATCATCTCATGATATTCACCGAAGATATTCAGTGTGTTTACTATGCGACGTTAATGCCCATTCGATATTACATTTATAGGGAACTATTTAAATAATCTATTATCTTAGACAATTCATATACATATTCTATCATTAGTATGTATAGATAGAAGAAGCAGTATACACACATGAATTAAATTTTTTTTTATTAATAAATATGTACAATGCATATTACAATAGTAATTCAATACAATATGCTCAAAACTAACAACACAAATGGTTTTAGGATATACAACACTAACAGAAATTTACACAGTTTTATTTATTTATGTTATTGTTTTATATTGTGGGTAGTAGAATTAATTATGATTTAATCAAGATAGAGAAATTAAATAATATGAATTATAATATATGAAAAAAAAAAGAATTTCCTATTTAATGATATATAAGAAAATATTATATGTTATTAGGAAAGAAAAATCCACAAAAAAATACAGTCTTAGATAAATGAGAGGAATATAATGAGTTAGTTTAGGCAACAATTCTTAAAAACATACAAGATGATTTAATTTTTTTATATGAGGGTTATAATACTGCTAAGAAAATTATTGATATATTAGATAGTAAGTATGGATCGAAATCTGATATATATTTTCAATTAAAGTTAGTAAAATTCAATAATCTTTATATGAATGAAAATGAAAGTATAAGGGATCATATTATTAAGATGAAATTGCTTGCAATAGATTTGTTAAATGCTAGTTATGAAATTTCTGATAAGATGCAAGTTATAGTTCTTCTCAATAGTTTGCCAAGGATATGAAATTATATTGTGACTTCAATAACATATAGGCAAAATGATTTGTCCATGACTACATGACCTACAATATTGGCAATTGAAGAGGTTATGATAAATAGAAGAAAAGAGGAGAATCGCTCCAACAATCTTCTCTTAGCAGAAAATTTTCAAAATAACAAAAGTAAACACAACGAGTAGAATTCAAAATGAAAGAAGGGACCATAGAAGTTTGGACTGAAAAATTAAAAAAAAACATAAGAAAAATAGGTGTTTTATATATGGGAATACTGATCATTTCAAAGCGAAGTATCTAAAATGTAAAAATAATAAGACGAAGAAAACAAAAATTGTTTTGATTATTTATGAGGCACTTATTGCTGAATCTCAAAATTAATGGTGGATGGATTCTGGTGTTACTAAACATCTGAGCAATAACAAAAGTCAATTTGTCAACTTTGAGGAAAAAGTACTACAAGAACATCGATTATATATGGGTAATAATACATATATTGATGTTCAAGGCATAGAAGATTATAAAATCTCATCTGCGGACACTACCATAATATTGAAAGATGTGTTACATGCTTCATCAATGAGAAGAAATCTGATCTCTGTGTCTATTCTAGATTAAATATAGTTTGAGATTAGATTTAAGTATAGGTTTGTGACCATAGAAACAAATGATCTTATACTTCTAAGGGGTAAAAAAATTGATGATATGTACTCAATTAGATCTATAATGAATAAAACTTTATTTTCTGATTATGTCTATATGTTAGATTTAAATGATAGTTTACTTTGACATTTAAGATTATGCTATATAAATATAAATAAAATGCTTAGAACGAGCAATAAAAGAATGCTTCCTCGAGTAGATTTAGATAAATTTAACATATATGAATCATGTGTTAAAGGTAAAATGACGAGAAATCTTTTTCGAATCGTTGAAAATCATTAGATTTACTTGAAGTGATACATTTGAATTTATGTGGATCTATGATAACAAAAACACATAGAAGTATGAAATATTTTGTCACTTTTATTAATGATTATTCTAAATATAGATATGTGAATTTTCTGAAGTATAAATCAGAGACTTTAGAAAAATTCAAAGAATATAAAAAGAAAGTAGAAACACAATTGGATCGCTCGATCAAAGCATTAATAGTGACCGAAATAGAGAATATAAAGCTTTTGATGATTTCTACAAAGTAAATAATATAAGACATATTTATACAATACCCTAGAGTCTACAACAAAATAAGATAGCAAAAAGAAGAAATTGAACACTATTTGATATGATAAGATAGATGGTGTCTTTATAAACCATGTTCTTTGGAGAAAGGGGTAAAATAGGTATTTAATAATATCCATTATCCCATGTGTATTGTACAAGATTAATTTGCATATTAACGAGGCGTAGGTAAAATTATATTCAAGTTTAATAACGATAATACAATGAAATTGAAAATATAACTTAAAATTTTTCATAAGTTGGGTTTTCGCATAAAGCCTTACACTGAAGCATTCGGCAATCTCACTAGCCGGTTAAAGGGCAATGCCCTTGTAGAGGATCGGGGACTCTGCCCTCGAAAGGTAAACAGAATTAGTATTAGGGAATGAAAAGAAAAAAGTTAAAAATCTATTATAAGCATGAAGAGATCAATACCTGAAATGAAAGTATCGATACATTATTCAAATGTATCAATACATTAAGAATGCATGTCGATATTAATTGAACGGATTGATACCTACGAAGAGAGGATCGATACTTTGTAAGACATAGATTTGGGAATAAATTACAAGTCGACCAGATCGATACTTATGGAGAAAGTATAGATACATTTCAAAATAGAGAGTTCAAAAATAATTACCATACGAACTAGATCGATACCCTTATCAAAGGGTATCGATACATGGCCAACTTGAGAGTTCAAAAATAATTACAAAATAGACCAGGTCGATACCTTCATCAAAGGTATCAATACATACCGAGATAGAGAGTTGAAAATTAATTATATGTTGAACCAGATCGATACCTTCAACAAAGGTATCAATACATTGAAAAGAGAATGATTGATACATAAAGGCAAATGTATCGATACTCGTGGTTGAAGAAATTCTAAAATCGAACTTGCATGCATAGATCGATATCCAACCCAAAAGGATCGGTACCTAAGCCAAAAGTATCGATACACAGCTTAAAAGAATCAATATTTTACACAAATTTAGGCAAGATTCAACGGCCAAATTGGTAATTTCACTCATGTTTATAAATACCCACAATGGGAAAACGATTTCAGTGTCTTCTTCATTCAACCATTTATCTCTCTCTCTCTCTAACATTCGTTTCTCTCTATAATTTTCATGGCGATTTGTAGATCTTAGCAAAATCTTGTGGGTTTCTCACCCAAATTTGGTTATCAAGTAATTAAACTATCTCACCTTAACAATGTGATACCAGATTTAGCTTGAAATAGCAAAGAGAGGTAGTGAATGAGTTAGGGTTTCGAATTAAATTGAGATTTTCTCATTTAAACAACAATGTGAGGTTTCTAAGAACATCTATAGGCTAAAGATAAGCTTATAAACTCATTCCAAGTCTAATTTAATAAATTTAAGCATGTTTGAATTCTAAGGTTCACTGTTCACCTGAGAATTTCTATTTAATTATACGTGGAAAATGTAGTTATGAGTTAATTGGCGATCCTAAGAAGTATATAATATTAAATGAGCGGTAAAATAACATTTGAAATGTTTATAACTATGTTTAAAAAAATGCAGATATTTAGATAACTAGGGCCATGGGATTCCGTTGTTAGGAATTGGCTAAATAGTAATCTTTAGAATGTCTCGTAAAGTTACATGTACCAAACTAAGGAAATTGAGATACAATGATCATGAACATTGCATATAAAACATAAATGTTAAGTGATTAGAATATCAAAGTTTATAATGTTATATATATGTAATATAGGCGTCGAGCACTCGAAAGAGAAACATACTAGACACAAATAATAGTATTGAGAGTAGATATCTTTCTTTTTCTGTGAGTGAAACTATTTTTACCCATCTTCTTGTTTTTAAAATACTTTATGGAACTTATTATTTTATGAATTACAAAATGGTTTATTTATCGTTGATTTAAATTAAATATGAATGGCATATGGTTTGAATGAATATGTGATTGGCCAAGAGACCAAGTTTGTTATTGAAAATGAATAGCTTGCAATAATGTTGAAAATGAAATGATTATAAATGTTATGTAAATGAATTTGATTGTAACTTTGTATTAGTGATATGGCCGAAGAGCCAGGTTGATATGTGACTATAGCTACAGGGTAGTAGCCTAAGGACGAACCTATTGAAAGGCAGTCTAGGTAAGTTTGCTGCAGGTGGGGCACATATATGAGTGAATGTCATGGAGTTACCCACCTGTGGGATTGTTGAAGACAGTCGTGAATATCACCACATGACTACTCGAGTCGAACGTCAGTGGTAGGCCAATTTTTAAATAATTAACATGCATTCTTTAAATTAAAAAGAATTATTTTATTAAACGAGCATTGTTTTCATGCATAAAACTCACTAACAATCTTGGGGTTACTACGGCCAAGATAACCACTGGAAAAAGGAGCTAGCTCGTTGATTTTGAATGACAGACCATGTTTTTATTAAAACTTATTATTTTATGTGCATTAGAAATATTTTTTTTAAATATATTTTTATCCACTCATGGAGTATATCCCCATATACTCTCCCCCCTCACCTCACAATTTCAGGGAAGTAAGCGTAGCCAAGAATAATAATTGGTAGTGGTGATTGATTAAGGGTCTAAAGCCTTTAGGTATTATTGTCATCCTCGACTCATAGACTATTTAGATTCGTCCACTGGGTTTGACATTTTTAAACTTTGTATGTATATATTTATGAGTTTGAAATGATGTAATTTGATATATACCTTGTATGTATTTTAATTAATTATATATATTTATATGAGATGATTTGAAAATGTCTCGAAGATACGAGATTATGTGATTGAATATACAGGGGACAAGTACTCAAGTAGCCTTATAGACCCGAGGGACACGTTCAGAGGAATAGAATATATCTCAAGGGTCTGTGGCAGTTGTTATATGTGGACCCCACGGGTGGGGGCGTGTCAGTCTTACTCAGAAATGTCTACATTTTTTAGGAGAGACATTATCAACAGCAACATATATATTCAATAAAGTTAAGACAAAAGCTAAATTATTAATCCCATAATAAATATGGATGGGAACCAAACTAGATTTATCAAAATTAAAGGTTTGGGTATCTAAAACCCCTGTTCTTATTCCTAAGCATTTAAGGGATAAAATTAGTGCTAAAATATAAAAATACGACTTCATTGATTATGTTGAAAATAAGAGTGGTTATAGGTTTTATCATCTAGACAAAGGTCTTATAGAAAGTAGAGATTTGTATTTATGAAAACTAGGGACACAGTTATTTCTAAAAAGCAACTTGAGCTAGTCAACGAAAATGAGATCCCTACCACTTCATTACTACTTATCAATGATCCTAATATACAATTGAGGGATATTATTGATCTCATAACTTCCACATAATTTAGTGAAGATATGCAAGTTAGTGGGAGAAAAAGGAAAAGGGAAACTTCTCAATGATTGAAAGATCATTATGTCTTTACCATTAATGAAAAAAATTAACTAAGTAATGATCCCAAAACTTATAGCGATGTTATGAGACAGTTTGATTCTAAGGAATGACAATTAGCCATGTAAGATGAAATGAAATCTATTGAGAAAAATAAGTTTGGGAATTAGTTGATTTACTTAAACAAAGTTCATTGGTTGTAAATGAGAACTAAAGAAAAGGTTAAAGGCTGATAGAAGTCTAGACAGATATAAGACTAGGTTAGTAGCTAAAGGATATACTCAAAAACGTAGGATAGACGTTGTTAATACTTATTCATGAGTTGCTAAATTTAATCCATTTGAATTATCATGGCAATTATTGCTAGATTGAATTTTGAATTGCATCATTTATATATAAAAACAATATTTTTAAATGATGAATTAAAGAAAGACATTTATATGTCACAACCAAAGGGTTTTTTTTGTTAAAGGATATGAAAACAAAGTTTATAAATTAAAAAAGTCTTTGTATGGACTTAAACAATCGTCTAGACAATGATATTTAAAATTTCATCAAGTAATCCTAAATTTGAGTTACAAAATGAATCCATTGGATTATTGTGCTTATAGTTGACAATGTCAAAACAAAATATCTATACTCTCATTATATGTGGATGATATTTTATTAATCAGTAATTGCATAAATATGATTAATAAAATAAAGTTATATCTTGGTACGAAATTCGATATGAAAGAAATGGGTGAGGCATATTATATTATGAGAATTAAAATTACCAAAAATAGAAAAACAAAGATATTATATCTATAACAAGAGAATTAATTATCTAGAGAAAATATTTAAACGGTTTAACATAGAAAATCGTAAACTGGTTAATACACTCACGTGTAAGTCAACTATTTTAAGCAAAGATTTATGTCCTCAAAATAAAAATCGACCTCGAAGAAATTCAAAAAGTACCTTGTGCACAGACTATTGGGAGTCTAATGTATGAAATAACAATACAAGGCCAAACATATCACATGTAATGAGAGTGGTAAGTAGATATCAATCAAATATAGGAAGAAAATATTGGTAAGCAGTCAAAAAGATCATAAGATATCTAAAAGGAACCAAAGGTATGAAACTCTACTTTGGTTTATATGATTTAAAACTTATTGGATATTGTGATACAAATTTTGTAAGAGATTTGGGTAATAGAAAATCAACAAGTGGCAATGTATTTTTATATGGTGGAACAACAGTTTCTTAGTTAAGTAAGAAACAAGGTTGTGTTGCGAAATCTACCATGAAGGCAAAATATATCTTATGTTGTAAACCTCGTTCTTCGAAAATATGGGTAAAATGGTCATTTAATGATATTCATGTTCATACATGCATTGTTTAAGATAAATTAATGCATTAACGAGGCTTAGTTGAGCTTAAGTCAGCTCAGAATATAAGAAAAATTAAATTGGTTCAAAGTATAATATGAATTAAATCAAATAAATAAGTTAAATTAATAAATAAATAAAAAGGGACCAAACTACAAAGTTTTAGGGATTAAATCGTAAGATTTTTAAACAGTAAAAATTGACTTACTATAGTAACTGGTCGACCAAATGGAGAAAACAATTGACCTGTAGTAGCTATGTTGGAACCAGTCTACCAGATGGAGAAAATGGTCAACCGTTTAGGGCGGCACTGTAGCATGCATTGTAACGTGTACGCATGCACTGTAGCACTGGTTGACTGATTAGAGAAAAAGGTCAACCGATTGGCAGCAAAAATGAGTTTTTTTTGTGAAAATTTTAAAAATTTTAAGGGCATTTAGGTCTTTTCACCCTTTATCTATATGAATGCAACAGTCAACAGTTTCTTTTTTAGTTCCTCTCTCAAAAACATAAAAAAAAAAAAAAATTTCTCCTCTCGCTCGCTACAAAACTGTCTCTCCCCTTTCCATTTCTTTTTGAATTTCTTCAAATTTCTTCCAATTATCTTACAAATTTCTGCCACCAAATGACTCACAAACATCTCCTCTTCGCATTGGTACTACATTTGGGCTAGAAAATGAGAGGATAAGCAAAGAAGAAAAATGGGTTTCGAATCAAATTTGAAATTTTTGGATTTAAACGACAAATTGAGATTTATAAGTGTTTAAATAAGTTACCAGTAAGCCTATTAACCCACTATAGGCTCAATTTTAACATTTTAGGACATTTGGTATTTAGGGTTTACTGTTCATCTGATTTTACATTTGATTTTTGTATGGGAAACATATAATTATGTTGAATGGTGATAATTGGAAGAATATGACGTTGAATATGCGTTGATTGACATTTGGAATAATTATATCTATGTTTGACATAAATGTAAATTTGTGTAGAATTGTGATAAATGAAAATTTATGATGATATATACGTGTTGAATGTTGTTAAGTATAGGTATAGTCATCTTAGTTGAAAATGAGAATTTGGGATATTTGAGGTTTATTGTTAATCTGAATTTACATTTGATTTTCATATAGGAAACGTAGAATTATGTTGAATAGTGATAATTAGAAGAATATGACGTTGAATATGTGTTAATTTTCGTT
>JAXCLQ010000013.1:8843928-8856459 GCA_035584115.1 Cedrela odorata | reverse complement strand
AGATGTAAATTTTGTAAACCCTAACAAATATATATAATAAAGTGCCCACATTATATACTTCATCCTTCACGAGTATGATCATTAAAAATTTGATGCAAGAGCGTATTTCTCCACTTCCGTAAATATACTTCTGTTTAAACTCTTGGCAATGATTTCTGTGAAGCATATCTTAATTGTACAAGTTCATTTTGTTATTACGCAGCTGACTTATTAACTTTCTAGTACAGGAAAATGAAACTTAATTTTTCTCCAAGAAAAGGTACCATAATTTCAGAAATTTAGGAGGACATTACGTACATAGATGAACAATAATCCATGTTACATATCGCATGGAAATGGAACAATTATCATTGACATTTAAAATGTGTATCATTCTTTCATAGATAGCATGCATGCATATATGTAGGCAAGAAAGGACAAGTTTCAACTTTGACTGCTTCAAGTCATAGCAGACAAATAGCTCATTTTAAAATAATCTTGCTCAAAAATGTCATTCTGAAAGGAAGTAACATGCTCCTACTACCACAACCAATGTATCTCATCTCCCACTTTTATAATTCAAAGATGCTAAATCAACAATGTTGTCATTGCTGATATGCTCTTGCTCATGCTTACCATAACATATATATCCAAGAAGGAATATAATTTCCCATTTCATAATCACAATAATCTGACTTGGAATCGTAGACAATCACCAAAAATCCTGACCCTTTTGCCTCAGAATCATTGATCAATATTCCAGCAATCAAAGCTCATGTCATTTTCTATCTAACATTTTATCATCGAATCAAAGTTTAGAGTACACATCAGCCAGAAATTGCCAAATTTTGGTTATCCTGGGAGACATGAATCTTACCTGGTATGGGCCAATTGCCATTATATACTGGCAAAAACAACCAGGCACGCAGTTTTGCCAAATGAAAGAAAATTAACAAATAATTTTTCCTTGTCTTCCCAATCAACCAAGCATCAAATCCCCGATTCCCCAGCGTGACGTGGTAAAATTAATAACATTAATTAAAGATTAATAAGGATCAACAACTAATTAAATTAACTTTATTTTCTATCATAATATTTTTTTATTATTATTTTGTTAAGAAAAGAAACTTTTGTCAATTCGCTTGTAGTTATTTCAAAAGGCAGCCTTAGCTGGGCCTAGAACGAGCACGCAGCAGGCCTTTTCGGGACTTCTCATTATTTATCTTCTTTCATTATTTTCAAATTTCAACTACCAATTTGACTTGACTTATCTAATTTTTTTTTTTAACTAATTTTTTCAAATAATAATAAATCTCTTGAAAATCATTGATTATACTGAAAAACTTAAACCCATCACACAAAGAGCTACTTTTGCTAAATTTAATCATTAATCTTGTTTAGAAGGAGTGCTTTTTCATGGTGGTTGTTTATAAAATTAATGTTCAATTAAAAGTTTTAATTAGTATTACATAAGTACTTAATTAAAAATATAAATTATTATTCATGTATTTGACTACTAACTTTATATAAACATTTATTAAATTTAATTAAATTTAAAAAAAAATTAAATTTGTACATAATTATATACTAATTAAAATAGTATTCACAGTACTTTTCGAGTAACATTAAATATTTTAATAAAAAAAAATTTAACAAAACATTAAAGAAGAAACACTCAAATGCATACATGTTTATGCTTAAGCACGTCTAAGCAAATCCTTAAAATGGATATTATTGAAAATGTTACTAGTGTGAGCATACATATATAAATATATTCTCTCTTTATCTAAATTTTTATTTGATATAAATTGGTGATTGATTATTATAAAATAGAATATAAGAAAAAGAAAACATCTTAAGGAATATATATAAAAAAATAAATCTTTATCAACAAACTTGCAACCAAAAGTATAGAATTTGCTCTAAATTCCATCTTTACTTATATGGTAAATTTATATTAGAATTTAAAAATACATTCTATTTTTCTATATAAAACCAAAAATAAAATTATATTTTTAAATATATGATAAGAAAGGCACAAGTAAAACAATTATATACATTTATAAAAAAATCAGTTTTTTAGTGAACAAGTTACCAACATTACTACATTTTAATTTTTGATATGAAGTTGTGACTTGTGATAACATAAAAATGCATGTAAATTATGTTGTGGATGAAAAATTGAATTGTTAATGTGACAAATTCTATCAGAAAGGAAGAACCGAAGAAATTAAACTTTTGGGTGTGAGAGGTTCAATGTGAAAATTTTATTTAATTTAATATAAAGTTATATCATAATATAAGTCGAACTTATTTTGATACTTAAGGTTTGAGTTTTGTGTTTTCTTTCATTCACTAGTCTAATTACACAAAAATTTTATTATAGGCTAAGGTAGCGTAAATTGGTTTAACTAGAATTTTTTACACAATTGAATCTCATTAAGATCTACACATGCCTTTCCATACTACGGTTCACGATTTAAGCCTCAAACAAGTGACTTGGGTCCATCATGTCATATACGTGTTAGTAAAACCTATCATTTGTGCATTCAGCCTATGGTCCATTTTTATAGCATCAACAACTTTTTAATTAGAATATCTTACTCAATTAGACTTGGTTAAAGTATACTTGTACATTTCACACCATAGTTTATGATTTATACCCCGAATTAGTCACTTGGGTTCATCATGTCATATATTACATAGCAGTGTCGGAAGTATAAATTATAGTAAAAATTGGTTTTGTTTAGGAAATTGAAAAACATAAACAGAAGCAAAACTAGAGAAAGAAGAAGGGAAGAAAATTGAAAATGAGCAAAAGGAAAGTTTAGGAACTGTATTTGAGTAGTTAGAAATACACCCAATATTTTTATAGATTTTATATTTATAAAATTAAAATAGTTATATTTTATTATTTATAATACGTATTACAATTACATAAGTTTTAATAATTAATTTTAAATTTTATTTTATAAGGGGTATTCAGAGATGAGAGCCTCACTCGATCATGATTCTTTACAAAATTGAATATTTATAAATGAATACTTTTATATTATTATACGTTTTAATAAAGTAAATTGTCGATTGTATTTTAATTTAATTTTATGTGATATGTATATAGATGTGTTTGGGTATTTTAGATTGAGATTTGATAATCAACTTAGTGTATTATTTATTGATGGCGTGTGTTTGTGATTTTAGAAGGATGTGCAAATAAAAGGTATTTAAGTCGGTGGGACTTGTTGAGGCACACGTGGATATTTGAGCCGTGTGTCTGAGTATTTTACACGTGTATGAGATGGTTTATAATTGTGTTCTACCCAAGTGACGGGGTGTACCACCAAGTATAATTTATTGATACGTAATTTTGTGTTATTTGTACATAATAACATGATTATATTTTGATAAATATGTTTTTGAAATTTATATCTACTCACTAAACTGCAAGTTCATCCTTTTTATTTTTATTTTGCTTAGGTCATGCAAGGTGACGCTGCTATAATGTTATTATCAGAGGTTGGAGTCGAAATATGCATATTGCGTAACTCACTTCTTTTTGTATTCCATGTTTATATGTACGTATCCAGAGAGACTGAGAGATACAAGTGTGCGTAAATATAGTACGTATAATTGTGTACATACATTTAATGAGGCATGAAGCCTCCTTTTGTGTGATGTTGGTAGAGGTCTTCGATCGTTTATGATTATTACCATGCATGATAAGTAATAAGTACTTGGCACCTTACAAATATTAGTAGTGGCAAAACAATCATAAAAATGTTTGGCTTTGTACTACTTGAAAACATTTTACTAATTAAACCAAATAATATCCACAATCATAAAGAATGTGTTTGAAATATATTGTTTGACAAAATGCACCTTGTAATTTTTAACAAAATTATTTCATATTTTCAAAACTAATGATATCCCATCTCACTTGCCACATCCTTTCTTTTTAATTTATGATACTCTCTTTTATTATGGAAGTTCACAAAGTGAAACTTTCTTTTATTATCGAAGTTCACAAAAATATATAGATTTAATATTTGATTTAGCTCTCTCTAATGTAAAATTATAAATTTTCATCTAATAAATTAGATTAATTTCGAATTTCAAAATGGAAGTCAGTTTTCTTTTTAAATATATAATTTAAACGATATTATTTTTATAGAGTTTTGGAGTGAAAGTTAATTGTTAGGGTGACAATTCAGATTGATTTATATTTGTGTCATATTAAATAAATGTTAAGTTAAATTCAATCTATTTAATAATAGTATTAAGAATTAAAAATGATAACTTTGTACAATTATTAATAGTTAAATAAATTGTAATTGCGTTATTTATTTAATATATATTTTAAAAATATTTATAGAATTATCCACTAAAATTTTAATTAATTTTATTTTAAATAGAATTAAATATCTCTTAAAATATCCTAAATATAAATAATTATTTTAAAATAAAAAAATATAAAACAAACAAATAAAATATAAATGAGTTAACAAAATATAATTATTTGAATAATTACTCGTATCATAAATAAGTTTATAAATTAAAAATTCTAAACTCGAGCCTAATACAATTGATAATTGTATCGCATTTGTATTACTAATTTAATAACATTTATGTGAATTTAAATTCGCAAATTTCTTATTCTATTCTTATTGTGTTAACAAATTTTATTTTTATTTTATAAATAACAGAACATCTGTCGAATTATAAATCTACTTTTAAAAGCCCATGTCCAGGCCCAAGACTATCCGAGATCTGAGCAGTTAATGGAAGCAGGCCCTTGTCCTTTCGGAACAGAACTCTTACTGGAAAACTTATTTGTTTTCATTCCAAGCGTATCGGATGCAAATAGCTGATGGGTCAAACAATTCGAAATGCAGAACTCTTAAGTCTGAGCACTGACAGGACCACTGTTGTTAGTTAGATGGCGAAACCCGCACAGATAGAAGAAGCCATTTCTATGGCTTCGTCACTCTCACCTCCTCAAATACCAATGGAGCTCCACGCCATCAACCGAGAAAAGCTCCTTAAGTCCCTCCGCCAACACCTCTCCAAAACGTCTCGCCCCTTACAGGGCCTCGTCTTTCTTCAGGCAATTTTTTTTTTCTATTTTATACACTCAAAAATACGTGTTCGTGGTAAATTAGTCATATTTTTGTTTTGATGAGGGGTGTTAATTTTACGATCAATCGGTTCGCAGGGAGGAGAGGAGCAGACGCGCTACTGTACCGATCACCTCGAACTCTTCAGGTACCTGATCACGCCTTTTGTTTTTTTGAGTTTAAGTGATTGTATCGGAGAATTGTGAAACGCAGTACTGATCACTTTTGAATTCCATTTATGAGGTTGATATTTTGTGCTTTTAGATTGGGTTTGTTAATGGTTGCTGGTTGATTGGATTGATAGGCAGGAGAGTTTTTTCGCGTATCTGTTTGGAGTGAGAGAGCCTGGCTTCTACGGAGCTATCGTGAGTCCATTCCTGCCCCTTTGCTCATTCATTGCCTTATTGAACTTTTATCTCCTATGTAAATATGTTCTCAGATTACTTTGTTGTCATGTTTTGAACTAATCCACAGAATGAGATATTGAATTAACCATTCCCGTCATCATTTCTATATGGGCTGAGCATGCTTAGTTATCTGCATCAGCTTACACTTGTATATGTTGTTAATGATCCATTTCACATGGATTCAGCTGGGTTGTTTTGTTGAGTTAAAACACCCCCTAACCCACCCACAACCCCAAAATGAAAAAGTTCTTCTTCGTGCATCTAAAAGCTTATGTGATGCGGAAATCATTGAATTTGATTTTTCTTTTTGGTCATTTTTTCCTGAAGGATATTGCAACAGGGAAGTCTATTCTTTTTGCCCCTAGATTATCTCCTGATTATGCTGTTTGGTTGGGAGAAATAAAGCCATTATCCTACTTTCAGGTGACTATGCAGTCAGTGGTAGTTGATTTGCTTGGTCAAATTGTGATGAATATTCATTGTTTTATGTTTACATCCTGCTCTTGCAGGAAAGATACATGGTTAACATGGTCTACCATACCGATGAGATTGTAAGAGTTTTGCCTGATCAGTACAAGGGATCTGGAAAACCTTTACTGTTTCTCTTGCATGGACTGAACACTGATAGCAATAATTTTTCAAAACCAGCTGAGTTTGAGGTTTTAATCTCATTCTTTTATTATCTTCCAATGTTCCTAATTTACTCATTTCAAATCATCTTGGATAGGTATAAAACCTGTGATTATTTTCAAAACATTTTTTTAATTTATTTCTCACTTAGGGGATGGATAATTTTGAGACTGAGTTAAGTACCTTGCATCCTATTTTGACTGAGTGCCGAGTTTTCAAGTCAGACCTTGAGCTTGCAGTTATCCAGTTCGCAAATGATATTAGCTCTGAAGCTCATGTTGAGGTATGTGCAAATCTCTTGTTTCATGGACAACAAATAAGTGTTTTAGGTGGTCATTATGTGGTAGACTATGTGTAATAATGTATTTTATTTACATGAATAACTGAACCACGATGTTCTGGATGGTGCATTTGCCATGGAGTACCACCCGTAATCTTTTACATTTTGTGAAAGGATTCACTTATTTCTTCCCAGTGTCTGTACTTGACCTCCTTCAGCAGTAATCCTATCTTGTATAAAATTGACCTAGCTAATGTTTCTGCGGATCAGTTATATGTCATGCCATGTGTTAAATACTGTCTCATCTATAATGTATAACTGATTTCAATCACCCTATACAAGGAAATAAATAGTGAAGGGGGGAAAAATATCTAACTATTTGGAAACCTATTCAACTTGATTGAATATTTTCTTGTTTTGCATTCATAAATTACATGTTAATATAATGTATGATGCTGTTTTACATTCCTACCAGGTTATGAGGAAAACTAGAGTGGGCATGAAAGAGTATCAGTTGGAGAGCATGTTTCTTCACCACAGTTACATGTATGGTGGCTGTAGGCATTGTTCATATACATGTATTTGTGCCACTGGTGAAAGTAGGTGAGGGATTTTCTTAGACTGTGACATTCTGTTCATCCTGGCAAGTGATGCTTAGTAGCTGCATGTTAATGAAATTTTGATGCATATGAATTGAAGAGATGTCTAAGTCAAATGAATATATTAATCCAGATTGCTGAATTTACATTCTATGATTTCTGAAATTTCCAAAAATATCTGGTCATTCTGAAAGTTTACTTAATTTTTTCTTATAGTTTCCTGTTAGTGCTTTGAAATATTTCTTTCCAAAAGTATTTCACTCAATAGATATTTAAGGGCATCAATAAGATAAAATGTTTTTTTGATAGATTGTGATGGTTCTCATAAAGGATAAATGAAATAATAATAACAATAATAGTAGTAATAATGAGGCTAGTATTTAATTTTGATGTTTGACAAGAAGTATTATATCAAGCACTTTTCATAGATTAACAACTGGTTTGGATCATCCAATGCAAAATCAAGGTGTCATTATCTCATATCAAATGCTATTTATCATCCCTAGAAGGCTAAGCATGCTCTTTGTTAGTTATACAGAAAACTTTCTGCAGTCATGTATGTCTTTTAGAGTTCTCTGATTAATTATATTTGCATAAAAAATGTAAATGTATTTTTTCGATTGATGGTTGGGTATTATTATGTTGATTTAAGCTCTACCTCCATCACAATTATGATTGATAGCTAACACAATCTTTAATGGTTTAGTGCTGTTCTACATTATGGGCACGCAGCAGCTCCAAATGACAGGGTACAGTAGACCCCACGCCTATATTCTTTATTTCCCTTTTTTTTTAAAAAAAAATAAATTATGGTTGAATTGATGCCTAATGAAACTATCATTGTCATGCCTTTAATCTGGTTTTCCATTAAAGCCGTAAGTGATATCTTGATTTTGGTTTTTAGTTTGGTGAACTCTGTTTAAAAGGGAAGGTGGCTGTATAGCATTTTATTATTTTGCTGAATATTTTGAAAGAAAGGAAAGAGCTTGTACATGTGTAAGCTTGGGTAAAGACAGGGATAGCCATGCATTGTCAAAATGCGTGCTGCTTGGTTACCCCTTCCATTTTATGTCATAAGTTGAAGGCTTATCCCTTTGCATCAGTATTTGTAAATAATGTTGCTATCATTTAAGTATTCTACAATATTTAGAGAATGAAGAAATATGTTGGCTATTGTGTGATAGATAGATGTATAAGTAGTTAAGAATATCTATGAGATGTTAATTTCTTTTTTTTTTGTCTTTTGATAGAACACATAGAAGCTTATATAAAAAAAAGAGATGTATAAAGATGTGAACAAGAAGTTCACCAAGAAAACCCTCAGATCACAATATAATTCATACAATTGAAAACTAATCGACTGTCCAAAGCAAAAGTATAGGATATGTGGGACTACGGGATCTCAAAACAAAAGAAGCAAACTCAAACTTCACAAAATTAACCCAAGAACCCTTCCCAATTTAGAAGAAAGAAGAATTTGGAACAATTTTAGTAATAGAGACCCAAAGTGCGGCAGGTAACCGCACTCTATCCCACAAAAAGTTGATGTATTCCTCAAAATCTTCAAAGATTTCAACAATTAGGTCCACTAATCTGGTTCTAGTGAAATAAAACTTAATGGCTTCTATCGACTTTAGGTTAATTTGTTGATCTATAAGTATGTCTCACACACACATGGACTTGGTAAGTTGAATATGCAATATGCAATATGACTTAAAATCTCAAATTCTTTTTCATGCTTGGATCATACATTGGATCAAAGTCAAATTAATTATTTGGGAATTGTTAAAATAGGAATTTTAGTATGATATTGGCACTATCAGATTGGAATACTGGTTCTAACTCTTTTTTTATTCCTTATTTTTTCTTCTTTTAATGAAAGCTTGACTATTTCTTGTGTTTTTTGATTAAAAGCATGATAGCATTCCAATTTTCTGATTTTAGGCTGACTATTTAATTTGGGTTTATCATTTATAAGATTGGTTCATGGTACAATTTATCTGGTTAATTAATAAGTTTTTGAAATCTTTGTAATGCCTTTTCTTCAGACCTTGGAAGATGGAGATATGGCACTGCTTGATATGGGAGCCGAGTACCATTTTTATGGGTCTGACATTACATGTTCATACCCTGTGAGTCTTTATGCTGCTAGGGATTACCCTCAAAGTAGTTTTCTGTTCAACTCAATTTTTAATTATGTCCAATTGTTTCTGCAGGTTAATGGAAAGTTCACGAGTGACCAGAGTCTTATATATAATGTAAGTGCTTCACTTTTTGAGAGGTGTTCATAATGGTTAATTGCACTTAAGTTTATTTTGAATCTTCCCTATGAGATGCTCTTTGGTACCTCTTGCTTCCCACTCTCTGCTCAAAGGGAGAGCCAACTTCAATTTATTAATGTTACCCATCTGAAAGAAGTTTGTAATTAGTGTCTCATAGAGTTTTCACTGCCAGAAAATTCTGTTTTTAATTAACATGTTTTGCAGGCTGTCCTTGAAGCTCACAATGCTGTCATAAAGGCAATGAAACCTGGAGTGGGCTGGGTAGATATGCACAAGTAAGACATTTTTGTAAAAACATCCAGTTTATTCAAATATGGTGCTGGCGTGTGGTTTTGTGCATCATACTTTGTGCAATATGGCATTATACAGGGCACACATGTAAAGTTGCATAATTAGGAAAAGTTATGCTTGAGACTTTTCATTGTTATTTCTATGATTGGGCTTTGTGTTGCTTAAACCTTTTCTTGTCCTTGTAATCATTGACTTGATATTTCGCTGTTGTTAATGTTGTAGATTAGCGGAAAAAATTATTTTGGAGTCGCTGAAGAAAGGTGGTATCCTTGTTGGGTAATTTCTATTTTCTCAATGACTCTCTGTCCTTTAACTTTCAACTTGTCGTCGTTGTTGGGAGTGAAAAATCAATATCTTGATAGTTGGAATATTTGTGTGTAGAAATGTGGATGAGATGATGGTTGCACGATTGGGTGCCGTTTTTATGCCTCATGGTCTGGGGCATTTGCTGGGGATTGACACTCATGATCCTGGAGGCTATCCAAAGGTTTATAGGATCAAGTTATCAGCTTATGGATTTTAGTTTCTTTTCTCATTTTGTCTTGTTATTTCTTTGATGGACTAGGAAAAATTGAATTGTTTGCAGGGAATTGAAAGACCAAAAGAACCTGGCTTGAAGTCTTTACGTACAAGTAGAGCACTCCAGGAAAGAATGGTAACTAGTATTTTGCCGAGTCAATATTGTTGTCTATGTTTAAGAATGTGATTAAATCCTATAGTGTCCAGCCTTCTATTTCTGGATGAGTTGGACTTGATTATTTCCCACTGATATTTTTTATGCTTCTTTTAATTTTAAAGTGGTAGGAAATTTATCAAATTTTCAATTGTGCTACTTCTCTTTGTCGGATTTGTTTATAGATCTTAAAAACATAGGGTGGTAGAGATCATACTTTGAATTTTATTATGATTTTCATGTTTGATTCAATTGTCTGAAATTTTAGAGTTATTGGAGGTTAACTTATTAAATTAAAAAAGAATAACCAAATTAAAATGCATAACATACCAGTATATCTAATGGTTGGGCCCTTGAACTCACATGTGCTCACCTAGGATAAATCATTAATATGATGACCTATAATTAAAGTGATTGTCTTTGTATGTGTTTTATTTAGAGGATGTATTTTATGTTATAAACCTTTGAATGATATGGCATTGGCATGTTTTGATACCTCATGAAAATCATATCGTTCTGCATATACTATGATCTAATGTCTTGGACGGAGAAGGAATCTTCAGTTAGCCAAAACATTTAATAAATTATGGTCATCGCATTAGTGTTCCGTTGTTATACTTTTGTTCTCTATGTGTGGTTTTTTTGATGTTTCTCACATAGAGCTTTATTGATGAAATGAAACTATGCTTTAAAAGAGCAAAAGAAACATCTAAGTTTGGATGCTCTCTTACAGGTGATCACGGTGGAGCCTGGATGTTATTTCATTGATGCTTTGTTGAGTCCGGCCATGGAAAATGCAAACACTTCCAAATTTTTTAACTGTGAATTAATTGGCAGATTCAAAGATTTTGGTGGTGTTCGCATTGAGAGTGATGTGGTACACTATTCACCGATCCTTGCATTTAGACCTATTTGGAATAAAATTTCTTGCTTTGACATCAGACATGCATACCTATTATCTTGCTGCTAAAATTTCTTGCTTTGACATCAGAGATGCATACCTATTATCTTGCTGCTCCGGGCATATTTTTGACAATACGTTGTTATCGTGATTATTTAATGCTCTTCTTTTTCTTATGTATGTAGGTCGTCACCGCCAATGGTTGCAAGAACATGACAAATGTTCCTCGGGAAGTATCTGAGATTGAAGCTGTTATGGCAGGCGTACCATGGCCACTTAACAAGAACTGCTCTGTCAAATAGCTGAAAGTAGTGACTGAGGTTTCAAGAATAAAGCTCTGTTAAAGAGAAGTTTGGGTTCTAGATACCAAGTTCATTTTAGAATTATTCTGATAAGTTCTGCACTTTTGTTTCTTAATCTAGAATTTTAACTTTGAAATACTAATTGGACGGGATTGCAAACGCTAGTCTTTGAATAAAATTGCTAATTATGTGAAAGTATTTAGCTGTACTAAATAGTTTCATATTTCTAACCATTGGCATAATGTAAATAATTTGGCCATAGAGGAGTTATTAAAATGTGTAATTGAGATTGAGAGTGTCAATTCCTTAAAGATCCTGGAAATATATTTGGAAAGATTATCTGAGTTGCTTCCAAAATATGCTATGTTACAAATCAATTGTACGGTATAATTTATTAATTGTCTTGGGTTGATAGAAGAGGTTCCGCTCGGGCGGGCTCACGCTGAATTGTGTTGTTGGGTTGGGAATGGGAGGTGCCCCCTTCAACTTAGAAAACGACACCGTCAATCCTGTCAACTTGTACAAATTGCTGACCTAATTGACGGCAACTTTACTTCCCTCTAAAACTCACCCAATATTTAAACCCAAACTAAAAACGTCTCGCACGATGCTTAGCTGCTAAAACCCAAACCAAATCCACTGAAAACCCTAAAAGAATCTCCTCAAAAACCCCAACCAAAACCAACTAAATGGGTCGTCGCAAGAACAACAAGAACAACGACAACCAGGGCTCAATGAACATCACCAATTCTGATCAACAACACAACACCATTACTCGCTTCGAAGACGCAGAAGACGATACCACTGTCAGCTCCTATCTTGAAGATTCCGTTACAGCCATCGATTTAGTTACTGAAGACGAGGCCATGTGCGACGCTGACGTGTCTTTTACTGATGCCGATGATGATAAAACCAGCGCCGATTATTACTTCGATTCGTACTCTCACTTTGGTATATTTCTCTTTTATTGCCGTCATTGTGGGTTACGAATTGCAGTGTTGATTGATTAGTATTAGTGGAATGTCAAAGTATATTCCTTGATATATGAGAAGTTCTGAATTGATATAAAGTTT
>JAXCLQ010000013.1:8808196-8843828 GCA_035584115.1 Cedrela odorata | reverse complement strand
CTTGCAGATAGAGTCCTGACATCATAATACATCACTGGATCTCATTCTGCATTTTATATATAATACTTATATATATATGCAACTGTATATGCAAAATGATATAAATGTCATTTTATTAATCATAAACTAATTTACAATAATTTACAAAAATTATTTATATATATATATATATATATTAAGATGATATCCCTAGACCGTATGACACGATTGGTTCTAGGGCATATCTCCAACACCTACGGGGTCTACCCCATCTTCTTTTCATACACGGAGACATATTCACTATAAAAAGGAAACAAAATTTGATCATATATGTTTCACAATAGCATATACTTATCTATAACTTGACTCACTTAATATCCACTGGATAATTTAAAAATAAACTCATTTTTAAAACCATGTTCAACCCTTTTTAAAAATATCAAACTATTTTCAAACATTTAAAAACCATTTTTAAACTAGGGCTCTGATACCACTCATAGAGGCAGATACACACTGTAGTCACTAGGGTACATGGGTCCAATATGTATAAAGTGTTATAGTTAAACATAGGCATGTATTTCAACATAAAAGGTGTAGTGCCAAACAATGTATAACATTAAGGTATTCCATTTATGTTTCACAATCGGGCATATTGCCCTTATGCAATGCATGCATGGTCTATTATGTTATAATGACATTATAGGAGTTATCCATACATCCAAATAGACAAAGATAGAGGCTCATGGTGACAAGAGATTTTGTCAACTGCTAATAGCATCTCCGAATTTGGGGATATTACATTAAGCTTATGTATAAACTTTGAGAAAGAATCCCAGGCAGACTTATGGCTAACACTATAGTGAATCCAAAAAGTCACACCAATAGCTTGAGCTTAGTTTTGCTATAAAAGAGAATAAATATTATCCTCAAGAGAGCTAACTCTCAACGATATAATTTGGTCGAAAAGTATAAACAGTTTATACGTTAAATAGTTTAACACACACTAGAGCTTAAAATTGATCTAAATGTAATTTAATATAAATTACATTATTCCATTAATATTAGAGAATATAAATCGAATTAAATAAAATTGGTCAAAACTTGTTTGACTAGCTTTATGACAAGTTTGGCATTAAAGTGTTTAATGTTGATAAACTTGTCGTTTTGCACTTTACTATTATAAAGCTTGTTTAACAAGCTTTAGGACATGTTTTACCATTGAAATAATTCATGCAGATATTTAAGTAAATGTTACATTAATATATAAAAGGGTTAATTTTTAAATGAAAAGTGAAATTTTCATTTTAAGTGTTAAAATTGAAAATTTCAATCTCTATCTCTCTCTCTTAATACAAAGTTAAGCTTTCTCAAGTTCAAGTGGTGGATTTTTCTTAAAGACTTCAAAATTTTGGGATTAAATTAATCTTCATCAAGCCAAAGGTTGGCTCCTAACTTATTAATTTTGATTAATATGTGTTAAAAGAACCCTAATTGCATGTTTAAAATATTCAAACCCTAATTATATAACTAATCACCCAAATAACCTTTCACAATCAGTACTTCATACTCCGCCTCGTTATTAGTTGCTTTAAAGTCAAACCTCATTGAGTACATCACTTCAGTTTCATCTGGGCTGACCAGAAAGATCCCTGCACCCCCTCCTTATGCATTTAAGGTTTTATTAATAAAAATATGCCACACTGGGCCTATCACGTCTGGCTCAGGTGACCTATCTAGATTTTAATCCGAGCAATTTTCTGCAATTTGATAAATGAAGAGATGTTTGGATATTGACCTCTCTACCATGAAATCTATCAGAGCTTGCCTTTTTATAGCCTTTCTCGGTTTGTAGCAGATGTTTTACTCGTTGAGCTTAATCGACCACTTCACCAGTCTCCTAAACATGTCAGATCGGTAGATGATTTATCTCAGAGGTTGATTTGTCAAAACTACCATCTGATGAGCTTGGAAGTAGAGTTGTAACTTCTTTGCCACTACTAAACCCAATGTTAGTGCCAACTTTTTAGGGGGAGAACATATTGTCTCAGCGTCTAGTAATTCCTTGTTGGTAAGTAAATAAGCCAATAAACTTTCTCCTAGTCTTCTTTCACCAGAACTGAGCTTACAAAATGGTCGCTTACTACTAGATAAAGATATAGCACATCTTCATTCCCAGTGCTCGTCAAATGTGGTGCTTATGCAAGATACCTCTTCAGCTCCTAAAAGTTATTCTCACACTCTTCTGTCCACTCAACTTTCTTTCCTTTCCTCATGGTCTTAAAGAATGAGAAACATTTGTTTGTAGCTTTGGACATAAATCTGCTTAATGTGGTTAGCCTCCTTGTCAAACTTTGTAATTCTTTGAGCATGATCGGGGACTTAAGCTCTAGTATTGCATTTATTTTCTGTGGATTAGTCTTGATACCCCGCACACTAACCATATACCCCAGGAATTTGCCTGCCTCAACTTCAAACACACACTTCTCAAGGTTTAACTTCATGTTATATCTCCTCAGGTAAGAGAAGGTCTCTTCTAGATGTTTTGAATGGTCTCAAGCCCTTAGTGATTTAATAATTATATTATCAATGTAGACCTCCATGGTGGACCCAATCAAAGGTTTAAAAACCCGATTAACCAATCTCTGGAATGTAGCCCCAACATTCTTTAATCCAAATGGCATAACATTATAGTAATATAGCCCATGGTTAGTTATGAATCCGGTCTTCTCTTGATCTGGTTCATGCATTCTAATATAATTATACCCTGAAAATGCATCCATGAAGCTCAGAAGTTCATGCCCTACTATTGAGTCCACTAGTTAGTCTATTCTAAGAAGGGGAAAGCTATCTTTTGAACATGCTTTATTCAGGTTTGTGAAGTTCACACATGTCTTTCATTTTCCATTCGACTTCTTCACCATGTCTACATTTGATACACATTCTAGGCAATGCATTTCCCTGATAAACCTAGCCTTCATTAATTTCTCCACCCCGACATGAATTTCTTCATTTCTTTTTATGTTAAACATTCACCTCTTTTGCTCACGGGCTTGAACTTGGGATCAGTTTAAAGTCGATGAAAGATTATTTTTGGGATTGATCCCTAGCATGTCCTCATGGATCCATACAAACACATCCATGTGTTGCCTCAAGATATCTTTGAGTAACATTTTTTGCTCATTGGGTATATGCGACCCAATTTTAATCATTCTTTCTGAAGTCTTATCATTCAATAATATAAACTCCAATTCCTCGACTGGTTCCACTACTGACGGGATAATATCATGATCTGATTTCCTACTTAAGCTATTCATTATCCGTCCTTGCTCTGTATTCTCGTCCCCGGTCTCCAAACCCACTTTCGAATAACGCTTTTATATATAGTAAAAACTTATTGATAAGGTGGTAAAACATGATCAGACCTTCTTTTGGCTTCCTCTGACTATGTTGATGCCTTCTTTTGCCCTGAACTTTAAATTCATGTAGTAAATACTCTCTACTACTCTTGTAGACCTAAGGAAAGGTCTTTCAAGAATCATTAAATAGAGCATCTTAAGATCTACCACCTAAAACTCAACCATAATGGTTTTTTGATAGGGTCTGTCTCCCATTGTAAACATTTGTTGTATTGTGCTCAATGAGTAGACACATGATTCGCCAAAGCCTAGTAAAGTTGTCCCTACTAGTCTTAATCTTAGATCTTCAATACCTAAAGAATCCAAAATTTTCTTGAAAATAATGTTAGTCAAGCTTCTTGTATCAACCAGTATTCAATTGACCTGAGCTATTCCAACTATCAAAAACACCACCAAGGCATCATCATAAGAATAATGTATCCCGACCTCGTCTTCATCTGTGAATATAATGGGAACTAAGGTGGTTTTTTGCCTCTTCTCAACTCTTACATTCATAACATGCGCATTTAAGGCAAAATTAGGCAAGGAATATCTTGAATAATTTGTCCTTAGCCTATTTAAGTTTCCTGCTAACGTATACCCGCCTGAGATCACCATTGCTTGATGCTTATGTCCTTTTTCTTGTTCAACCCTTTGGTTTGAGATTTCAATCCCTTCATCATTATTTGCCACAAATCAGTTTAGTAGTTATTCCTAACAAAGACTTCAATCTGGTCATTGAGATCAAAGTATTCATCCTTCAGATACCCAGTGTTCTAATTAAATTCACAAAACTTTTTCTTTACGATTCTACTTGGTTTCATTTTTATTGAGCGGGCTTTATCAACAAAGTTCTTCACCTTTTAACTTCTTGAAGGATTTGAGAGAGAGGCACATTGAGTGGCATGAACCTCTTCACTTCTTGAGCCTAAGCCACCATTCTTGCTTCATCCCTTCTCGGGGAATGTTGTCCCTTCAATGGGACATCATCCCTCATTTTCTCTGACTTCACTTGCTCTAGTACTCGACTTCTTTTCTTGTCGAAGACTCAAAAATTTCTCTTGTCATCTTATCTCCTCTTGTTGTCAAATTTTGGACATGCGTTTTGTCACGTGAGGATAACCTTATGTCTTTCTTCTTTTAATTTGGGGATGACCTGGTCCTCAATCTCAATTTCATTCAACAGCTTCCTCCGAGCCATTTCGTAAATGGTGATAGACTACTTACGAACAACATATCATCCCTAGTCTACAAGTAAACCCTTTATAAAACCTTCCAACGCTAGGGGGATGATGATAAGCTTTCAGCTCTATTACCTCATCGTGATATCTCTTGACAAAACTTCTGAGGCTTTCTCCTTCTCCTTACTTCATTGACAGTAATAAACTCAGAGTTTTCATACTCGTAACTGCTCTTTTAAATTCATTGATGAATACCCTATATAGTTGGTCGAAGCTATGGATACTGTTGGGGATTAGGCTTGTAAACCACTTCCTTGCTTGTTCTTCCAAAGTTAACGAGAACAAGTGACACATCTAAGGTTCATTCAGTCCTTATATCAACATCATTTCCTTGAAAAAATCAATATGGAGAAATGGATCAGTTCTTTCCTTGAATAAAGTTATTTGGAGCATTTGAAATTTCTTAGGTAGAACGAGATCTGGAATTCTCTAGAAGAAAAGGGACTTAGGATCAAATCCTAAACAGGATGTCAGTTTAGTACTCCTCCTCTAGTCTTATCTCTTCTGACTTTCCAAATCCTTCACCAACCTTGTGACATAGGCTTCGATATAGTTGACCCCTCCGACATGCCCCTTGCTTTCTTCAACCAAAGATTCATTTTGCTTAGAGCCATTTCTCTTCTTCTGATGTTATTAATTTAGAACTCTTCTCCTTTCTTTCTAATTTAAACTGCATTCTAACCTCCGTTTATGGCCTATCGCTAAACTATTCAGCAAGTGTAAGGACTCGAGATGTGGTTTACCAATGATCTTGAAAGAAAGATTGTTGTCTTTTTGCGTTACAAGACTTTCCGAAAGGTAGTCAGGGGCCTTCCCTTTTTCTTTCTCCGCAGCAGTATACCTTTTCATGGAGATATTCTTATAGGGATTTACCCTACTATTCTCTACATGTTTTCTTTCATTGTCCTTCAATCTTTGGATCTATTGGGTGGCTTCTCCGTCACCTCTTTCATGGAGATTTTGGCATAGAGATGAAATTTCTGAATGGGAGCTAAGATTCACGTTATTAGATGGTGGTCATTGATAGTTGCAATCAGGTTTAGTTGTTGTCATACCCTGAACTTGAGGTTTACCTGTGACAATCGCCACAAACCCTCATAATACACCCTATACACCCAAAATATATCAAGAGAGCATGTAAGACTTTCCTTTTACCTGTAAATCATTAAAAACCTGAAAACATATTATAAACAATAATAATTCCCATCAATATGATCATCATCAAAAAATTGATCATCTATGATCAATTCATCCACAGTATTTAACAAATAACTAATAATTATAAAATAGAAATCATTATCCATTCGGGTTGAACAAGATAATAAATATTTACATAAACTTTTAGTTTACAAATACTTTACAATTTCTAAATAAAAATATATCCAAGTAAATACATATATCTAGTGGACCCAAAGTACATATGTGAGTCAAGAAAGAAAACGTACACAAAGTGTCGTAGGTTCTCTACCGTTACTACTAATTTGTCCATAGGCTACCTCCCTGTAGTTACAGTCAATAAACAGACCTACTGGCCATATAACAATATCAGACCATGGGCCACATCATCAATATACATGTATAATTTAAATCAATTCATTTTTAAATAGTGATTATAAATCACATAAATAAAATCAGACCTCCCCCCGGCCATTTCGGCATGTATATCCAATAACTTTTCAAACAGCAAACCAAATAAATAATTTACCCAATATCATATAAAAGAAATATAACAATTTCATTTTCAAAATTTCTTTGACATGGAAATAACTTGTCTAACACACAAGCATACATATAAGTATAACACATATATATTTACATAATCAGGCATATATAAATTTACTCACAACAATAGGAGGGTAACCACTCCCACTCTAATCCTCACACCTACTAAGTCATTCTATCGGATTTTCGATGCTTAGATAATACATGTTAAATACTATTAAAATTTGATTCCATTCACACTTGTACAAACTCTAAATTGATGCATGTATGCATGATAGGTATAAGTCTTATATATACATATGAATCATATTTTGACTTTTTAACCTATAAAATGACCTTAACTAGGTAAACCTTAGTAATCATGTTATAGAGCTCATAAGAGCTCTCCATTGATATCTTGTATGTTCTTTAACTCTTTTTGGATACAAAGTTATAACCACTTAAAGTTTGACATACAATTTGGGTCAGAATCGGGGTCAAAAGTATACTTCTCCGATCAAGGTTATTGTTTTTGGGTCAGAAGTATTGAGCTCGGGTCAGATGTATTAAGCTCAGAGTCAGATATATTAAGTTTAGGTCAGATATATTGAGTTCGAAGTCAAATAAATTAACTCGGGTCGGATGTATTGAGCTCAGGGTCAGATAAATTAGCTCAAGTCAGATGTATTGAGCTCGGGTTAGATATATTGAGCTTAGGTCGGATGTATTAAGCTCGGAGTCGAATGTATTGAGCTCAGGTCAGATGTATTGAGCTCAGGTCAGATGTATTAAGCTCGGGGTCAGATGTATTGAGCTCGGGATATGATGTATTGAGCTTAGAGTTGGATGTATTAAGCTCGAGGTTGGATATATTGAGCTCAGGTGGGATGTATTGAGCTAAGAACTTGAAAACTTCTAAGATGACGAAACTTGAAAATTAGAATGTTTCATACTCTTTTATAAGGCAAATGAACTCTAATTTGGTATTATAAGTACTCGTTAGAAAGGGTTTTCAGTGTAGAATAATTTTATCTCAAATAGATTTTTCTTAAAAAATGGTTTATTTTCTAGAAATTGAGAATACCATCAAAAGGTCTAATCTATCAAGATTATTTCCTTTTCCTTCCAACTGATTTCGACCCCAATCTATTTTTGTACTAAGTCAAACTTTTAAACCCAGTTTCAACACTTCAAGAACAACCATTAAAGAGACTTATCTAAGTATTAAACCTCAATTTAAAACAATATCACAAATCAAAAACTTAATCCATGCATAGTAAAACCCATTTCAAAATTTACTCTAAAATGAATTCTAAGACTTTAGAATGAATGGAATGTTTACCAAAACTCAAGAAAAATCCTTAGATTTGCTTGAATCCTTAGATTTGAAGAATCCCTAAATTGACTTCAAACCCTAACTTTCTCTCATGCCAATTCCTATCCAAATCTTTGAAAATAAACGTTATAATGCCTTTAGAATGACAAAAAATAAAAATAAAAATAAAAAGGAAGGATTGGTCAAATAGGGAATCCTTGCCCTGTCCCAAGTAAACTAAAACGAGAAATAAGCCAAAACGACAAAATATATTTTCAAACAGAATAAAGGTGGCAATTCACAGCCTGTTGCCATTCTTCAAGCCCAATTTAATGAAAAATAAAATTATATTTTAAAAATATAGTTTAAATGATGTCTTTTAATAGTATTTTCAAGTCACTTATCAAATTACAACTCGGGTGCTATTGTTTTGACCCCATTATTTGTGTAATTGCACCCTAATTCTTAATTCTTTTATAATTATAATTATATCCCAAGTAAAATTATTAAAAATTTTAAATAAATATTAATTAGATTATTATCCATATCAATTAAAGAAATATACCATATAAATTATAATTTTTTATGTACTGTGAATATATTTTTCAAATTAAACTAAAATTTTAAGTGTATATATTATTTATAAATGATGAAAGAAGAAAATATAGATAATAAAAATTTTGAGAAGTAAAAAGTAAATTTTATAGTAATTTTTGTGTTTAATTATAAAAGAACTAATGATATACGTTTTTATTGATGAAATATTAAAGAATCATCGAGTATAGATAGCTACAAAAAATTTAATTTTTTTAAAAAAAATTGTATACCAAATAAATACAAAAAAAAAAAAAAAAAAAAAAGTCAACGTAAATTTTAACTCATGATAGAGTTAGGGGTGGGCATATTTGGTATGAATCAATTTTGGTCCAAAATTCAAACCGATCCAAAATTATTGGTTTTAATTTAGACTAAACCAATCCAAACCGAACCGATGCAAACTAACAGTTGTTGCTTTAGATCAATTTAGTTTGTCGATTTGAGATTAAGTTCATAATATTAATTTAATTGTAAGGCCCAAATTTTACATCTTATATTTTACATTACAAGCCTTAATACAAGTTTAAGTTCAATTTGATTTACTTTTTTTATTTGAATTAATCCAAAAAATAAATATTATTTTTAAATTTTTATAGGTTATAAACTCAAAAATAAAAATTATTTTTTAAAATTTTATATTAATTAAATTTAAACAAGTTATTATTTATTATTTAAAATAATAAATAGAAAATATAAATTTCAAAATAATTAGATCAGTTTGGACCAAACAAAAATAAAAAACCGAGTCAAAACTTATCAAATTTATCTTTTTCAAAGCAAAATCTAATCAATAATTTTTTAAATTGATCCAAACTATCAGTTTAGTTAAATAAAGTAGTCATTTTATAGTTATTTTTAATATTACATTTTATAGAATGCTAAAAATTTTAAGACTATAATAGGTGCCCTAATAAATAGAGTGGAAATATAACCACACTTGTTACTATACTTTTAAAAGCCCATATGAAAACAGTGACAGAGAACTGAGAGTTTAATGGAAGCGAACCGTTGTCGTTTTGAAACAGAACTCTGAAACATATATGTTTTAGTTAAAAACATATTTGATATAATTTTGTATTCTTTCAAAGCATATCAAAATCGGATGCAAATTGCTCGTGAGTTAAACAACTTGTTTGAAGTATAAACACTAATCAAAGCGCTTGCGTAGAGAGAAGTAGCCATTTCAATGGCTTCGTCACTCTCACCTCCAGCAATACCAATGGAGCTTCACGTCATCAACCGTAAAAAGCTCCTTAAGTCCCTCTACCAACATCTCACCGAAATGTCTCGCCCCTTTCACGACATCATCTTTCTTCAAACAACTTTTTTAATACACTCAAAAATACTTACTGGTAGTAAATTAATCATTTTTTTTTGTTTTGATGGCGGTTTTAATTTTACAATCAATCAGTTGGCATGAAGGCGAGGAGCAGACCTACTATTCTACCGATCACCTCGAACTCTTCAAGGTTTTTGACCTGTGTAGCCCAAAAATACCCTCATTTATGTTTATGGCCAAACTTCCAAATGTGTTATATTTGGGGCGAATTATAAGAATTTCAAAGAAAAAAAATACCACATCTCTTGTTTTTCCTCTAAAAATTATAAGCTTTCAAATATGTAAACACACACGTTTACAAACTAGTTCTTGTTTTTCACTAAAACACATAGAGCACACAATCGTCAGAGCTTCAGACAAACAAAACGATATCGAGCTCTCAAATAGTGACAACGGCGATAAAGGCAACAAAGGCAACCAAGCAACGAAAATCGACGACTAGGCTGCCTCCTCGATTGAAGTCATGGGGAGAGGGATGATGTTCGTCAAGGTTGACGTTTGACATGCCTTGATCCTCGATGAAAGTTATCAAGGGAAGTTTAAATTTCATCGAGTAGTGAAAAATTCCTCGACCAAAACATACTTCCCCCAATGATTTTCATTGCGAGATCCAGAATTAGTTAGTATTAAGTTTTTTCCCAAGAATCAAGGATGTATGATTTCAATTCTAGATCCCCGATGAATATCATACTTCCCTCGATTATATCCATCGAAGGATATTATATTGAACAAGTTTTATACACCCTTTACAATCATCGAGGGATGTATGAATTTAATTCTGGATCTCTCGACGAAATTCATATTTCTCTCGATAACATCCATCGAAAGGTCAAGTATTGATGCAAGTTTTACACATCCTTTACAATCATCGAGGGATGTATGAATTTCATACTAGATCCCTTGACGAAATTCATAGTTCCCTCGATGATTTTTGTTGAGAGATCTTATATTGAACAAGTTTTATACATCTTTTGCAATCATCAAGGGATTTATGAATTCAATATTTGATCTCTTAAAGAAATTCATACTTTTCTCATTGATTTTTATCGAGGGATCCAAAATTGATACAAGTTTTATACATCCTTTATAATCATTGATGGATGTATGAATTCAATTCTGGATCCCTCGACGAATATCATACTTCCCTCAATGATTGATTTTTTTTAATACTTTCTTTCCAATTATCGAGGGAAGTATGAATTCAATTCTAGATTCCTCGACGAAATTCATACTTCTTTCAATGGTTTTTATCGAGGGATCTAGAATTGATTGATGGTTTTTATACTTCTTTCTAAATTTACTAAAGACATTTTGATTTTTCGTCTATAACATTTTGATTTAATTAAATTTATTTTGTAATATGGTCAGGAATAATAATGGGCGTCAGCAGAACACTAAAGATATCTAAAAAATATATTTTCTTCGGGATCGTCACATCATTATCCCACATGTAGGCATTTGATAGGATCCGATAGAAGCTAACCTCAGTGCAACTGAATCTGTTTGTAGAATCTTGTTTCAGTTGGTTTTTAAGAGTGCCAAAGATTGGGTTCTTAAGAATGTTAATCCATAATATATTGTTGAGAGAAGTGTATGCTATTGGGGCAAAAGTAGAGTAACAACTATGCTTCTTGGTATTCGATCACGTGATTTGATTTTCTAAATTTGAATTTGGTTTGATAATTGGCCTGAATTTTGATAATTATCCAAAGGGAGCAAACATTTTGGGGAGTAAAAACAATACACATCAACTGCATGACAAGTTTTTCCTTAGGGTGTAGTCAATTAAGCAATTATAGCTAGATAAATTCATAAAGGAGACAAACTTTAGTGTTATGGATGACGAGGATGCATTAAAGATGACGTTGGTCTTTTTTGTGGAGAGACTCTTATTTGGGAGGGACAGTCGTGGGAAAGTGGACTCATTTATATTACACTTGGTAAATGAACTAGTTGCATTTAACAATTACCCTTGGGGCACAGTTTCATGGGCACTGACTTACAAATACCTATCACAAGAATTAACTGGGAAGGCGAAAAAATCAAAGGAACGGAACAAGAAAAATATGAAACATAAGTGTGAGAGATATAACTTAGAAGGCATTCCCATTGCATTTCAGATGTGTATGTTATATTTAGTTTACGCTTTCATTTTGTCAATTACATATTTCTTTTCTCTAAAGTACTTGGATGCAATTAAAATACTTTTAAACTGTTGAGGACAATTTAATTACATGTTTCAAATTTAGGATATGTTTATGTTATAGGGTGTAATATGGTGAATTGTTTACGTTTTTTTTAGTGGTAATGTAAATTTAGACATACGAGGCAATGCTTGTATGTCTCAAACTATACAATCATAAATTAAACAACGAAGTCCCCGCATGCTGAAGTGGACAACACTTAAGAGCGGTCACCACAACAAAGTTAGGAAGACATTACTTACAGTAATGATTGTAAGTTATTTATGTTATACAAACATGCAACGAGAATTGAGATTGACAATGTGCGCAACTGTAAGTTATTTATGTTATACAAACATGCAACAAAAATTGATATTGACAATGTGCGCATGATATTAACATCAATTTATGTGTTTATGTAGCCTCTTTCATTTTGTGAGTTAATTTCCACAGATATAAAAAGGTAATTGTCATACATTGCCCAGTTGCATTCCATAAGCATAGCAGCCGGAGATAACGAGGGAAATCAAGTAAATTCACCCACATTGCATGCAAATTTCTTAGTTGAGATTAACAATATGTCAACGGAGGGAACAGATCAGATAAATTCAGTTCGGTATAAAGATTTAACTATTCAGACTTATAGGAATATTACTGATCAGAGCGCTTGTGGCAATTGCATTTGGCCAATCTTGAAGTAGATGATGCAACCAGGACTAATCGTGGGTACACCCCACTACCGCGGTCTACATTTGAGGAACTAGTTCCAACCGAGCCCACTAGTACAAGTTTCAACTAAAGCTAAATTGACTAGATTTTTAATTTAGATTTTAAAGAGAGAAATATGTGTCGATTCATTTTAAGATTTTCAATTTGGATTTTAGAGAAAGAAAGATATGTCGATCTGTTTTAAGGTCTTCAATTTAGATTTTAGAGAGAGAAAGATTTTGAGAAGATGTATCGATCCCTTGACGAAATTTATACTTCCCACGATGATTGTAAAGAATGTATAAAATTTTGATCAATTATAGATCTCTTGATAAAAACAATTGAGAGAAGTATGAATTCGTCGAGGGATCCAGTACTGAATTCATACATCCCCCGATGATTATAAAGGATGTATAAAACTTGTTTAATAAAAGACTTCTCAACGGAACTCATTGAGGTAAGTATGAATTTTGTCGAGAGATCCAATATTAAATTCATACATGCCTCGAGGATTGTAAAGGATGTATAAAACTTGGATCAATACAGGACCCCTTGATGATTGTAATCAAGGAAAACATGAATTTCGTCGAGAGATCCATAATTGAATTCATACATCCCTTGATGATTTTAAAGGATGCACAAAACTTGAATTAATTATGGATCTCTCAATAAAAACAATCGAGGAAAGTATGAATTTCTTCGAGGGATCCAATATTTTCAGATCCGTTTTTAAACGTCTCCTTTGTTCGCTGGAATAATGAATGATGTTCAACATTTTGACTTTTAAACATAAAATCGAATGAAAGTATAGATACATATATAAATGTATCGATTCGTCTTCAGTTCCATTTCTAAACCTCTCCTTTGTTCACTGAATTTCTAAATGTGTCGATACTTTGTACTCTACATATCAATCTCTTGTAAATGTATCGATCCTCCAAGATCTATGTGTAACACCCCTAACTCGGAGATGCTACCGGTAGGTAAGAGACATTACCGTCACGTTAAGCCTCACTCTCTTTACATGTATGAATGCCTACATTTAGTTTTTAAATCAGAAAACATTGTTAATCATAATACATAAATCACTTAATGCAGTGAATCTAGTAATGTTATATAGAAAATTTTCAACGTATTACAAAAATTTGGTACAATGAAATAAATGATGCATCTTATATATATATATATATATATATATATTTTCAAACATGCTCATGTCTAACCCATATATAACTCTCGGATGCATAATGGACACATATGCATTAACGACTATAATGTGTATCCATTGTTCTCCACCTGTGTCTCCACTATCCCAAAATCTCTCTTTTCTTTCCAACTACTTGTTAATCTTCCACACTGAAAGGTGAGGGGGGTGAGTCATAAAAGCCTAATGAGTAGATTAAAATAAAGTAATAAAATCAAATATTATGGAGTAAAGGAGTAAATTTAAAACATAATTAATCCATAACAGTTTAAAACACAATCACTTTAATAAATAAAATAGAATAAAACTATTTCATGTATAAAAATCTGTAGACGTTTAAGTATAATTTCTGGGCTTGCCAAGAAACTATCTCTCGAGATATCCAAGTAGACATCTCGAAACCCACTAACGAATTTTTTTGTACCCATATATAAAACAAATTTATTTAACCCTCTCGTTAGTGTTAGCCTAAATAAGTAGATGTAGTGTCAAACAGCCACTTATTCAGCAATAACCTCTTGAAAAGCTCACCCATAATAGTTCATCCCTCAAGGTCTACATATAAGAAGGAAGCTCACCCGTAATGGTCCATCCTTCCAGATCTATATAAGAGAGAAGTTCATCCGTATTAGTCCATCCCTCATAGATCATATAATTTCTCCATGCACGAACGTACTCACACTGAGCACTTGCACCAATAATCTCAAACACATATTATTCACAAAGCATTTTCATCACATGAGTCATAAAATCATAGAATTTAATTTATCACAAATCATCCATCCACATAAACAGTTCATGAATATCCAACGCATTTTTTAAACATTACTCTTACTCCCAATCAGATTTATTTTCATTTCAATATAACACAGTTATAAATACTGAATTTACTAAAACAACTTAACATTTCAATTTAAATTTCAAATCATGTATAACTCAAATATTCCTTCTCAATCATATTTTTCAAATATACGATAAAATATTCATTTCAATAGATTTTTCTAAAACATGCATAAATCAAATATTTTGTATAAATAACATTTTGAAAATAAAAATATCCACTCACCGGTTATGGTTTATTCTACCCGATTCAAGGTGTTGGCGTCGACTATTTTGATGGTTACCCTACAATTAAACGATTTCTCGTTAAAATTTAATATAATATATTTATCTAATAAATAAATATACATATTATACTTGGATTTATCACCTAATAAAACCTCAATGTAGTTTTAATTATCTATTGTATTCACATATAAATTTTTACCCAAGTCACTAACTAACTTTGTTCCAAAACTCATTTTATTCAACATTTTACATTCTATGCTTCTGACAAATGCGTGCCATTCGAAATTGGCAATGTATTTTAACATAAATTTTTGGTTACATACTCTATTATGAGTCTAGTTTCCACTGCACTTTGCGAATTTGGATTTCGACTCTGATTACTCAAATTACGCTAAGTTTTTGACATGTGACGCACTAAAATAGGGCACGTTATTAGCAGAGCTGTCATTTTCAAAAATTTACTGCGATCCCATTACTTCTTGAAATGAGTTGAATTTTGGATTTGTTGTGCTTCTAAATGTCTAGTTTCTATAGAAATTTATAACACCTCAATTCGATATCAGAAACTCTCCCAGATTTTGTTTTTCCAAGCCCTGCTCAGAATTTTTAGCAACTATCATGCCTTGTTATGGCCATACATTGACACCTTCCGGCCACTAAAGCTACAACCTATCACGCCTTGAACTTTAAAATTCTTTCAATCTAGTCCTTATACTATTTATAACTATCTTGAAAATATAATGGAAATGAAATCATATACTTAAGTCTACATATGTATCTATGACATTTTATTACCTAAGTGTTGATTTAACTATACGTGCACACTACAACAAATTTTCTCGAATTCTAATGCGTCCGAATATTTCACTAATGCCAAAATCAAATAAAATTTTATTATCTCAAATTTTGCAGTTTTTACATTATGTATCGATCAATTTTATGTATTGATTTGTCAAGCTTTCTGTATCGTCGCTAATTTAACATATATTAATCATCAAAAACATATAAATACATCAATATAATTAATTGCTAATTTATTTAATTCATTTTAGATGATGTATATAATTATTTTATAATTTATTTATTTTACATTAAACAAATGCAAGTTAATTAACAAATTAGTTAAACACATACAAATTAAGTAACACAACCTAAAAACAAAAATTCATCAAAGAATACAAATATCCATATAGAAGCCCGCTTATAGTTCCATTACAAAACGTATAACATGTTCGAATACAAATCGACAAACTGCCACCTAATTTTGCTGCAATGACACTAGATTTTTACAAGTCTGACGATTATGTTTGTATTATTTGCAATGAGAACATTTACATCTTGCCACTTCTTCGCCAACAGAAGGTCTCTTTTATATTCTATGTCATCCTAATTTTGGGCGCTGAATAAGTAGTAAGGTAATTGAAGAAATTAACTCAGTGAGAACAACCCAGTTCGATTAATGACCAACAAGGTGAATATGATTTCCATAGGCCAAAATAAGCATATTGATATTGTAATAACATAAGCAAAGAGCATGATGTTGGAACCTTATATGTCTGCATGCCGCAAGCGTATGCGCACATGAAAGTTGATCCAACTAAAATTTTCTGCATGTACATGTCTTCGCACTGAAATCCACAATCTCATCTTTTTCTCGGTCTTTTACCTGTAACTCATATTGATCGACAAGATAAACTGACATGTTTCTTGCCGCTTATATTCGTTTGTTAATTTTGTTTTGAGCCCCACTTCGTCAATTGTGTTTCTATAACCAAAACTTCATTTCTCCTCTCATAGAACCATCTTTGTAATAAACTTCTCAAGTATTCCACTAATGAGATTATAGGAAGGGTCCATGCATGGCATAGGATTGTATTTAAATTTTCTATAATGTTGGTGGTCATAATGTTATACATTCTATTGGTAAAATGAGCTCGAGCCCATCTGTGACACCCAACCTCTTCTAAATATTTGGCAACTTTAAGGCTAATATGCTTTAGCCTTAAAAATTGATAGTTGAAGTCACTAACACGATACGCCTTCACAACCACAAAGTGTGCTATTAAAAATTTATCAACTTCATTTTTTTCATTGTCTTGAACTTTGAACAGACGTTCCTTATGACATGATATGCGCAGACCCCATGTGTCGCAGACCCCATATGTCGCCTCAAGAAAAACAGTTAGTATGGCTTTCTCAATGCTGATATGTCTATCAAAAATGAAAACCAAGTCTTGTACTTCTCCAATTACTCTTTATAGTTTCTACATAAATTAAGCCCAAGAATCATCATTTTCATTATCTCCAATTCCGAAAACCAATGGAAAAATTTGATCATTCCAATCTTTGCAAACTACCATAAATAAGGTTTCACGGTATTTTCCTGTAACAAATATCTCGTTAACTGCTATAACTGGTCTGATTGATGACCAGAAGGTGTTAATACAACTTCTAAGGGCCATGAAAAAATACATAAAATGGTTATTATTGTTCTTCTGTATATGCGTGACAGTGCCACTATTGCAACATTTAAGAATATAACATTATAAGGGCAGTAAGTTATATAAAGCAGTTGGGTTACCAAAAAGCAACGTTAGTGTTGCTTTTTTGGCACACTAGGCTTTTGCGTATGATACTAATACACCGTATTCACTTTGAATGTCAACTTGAATATTTTTAAGTACTTATATTATGTTGTAATCTGCAAATTTATCTGTGATCAGTTCATCGATAAGCTGAGAGCTCGATTAACAATGTTCGTCCGATAATGAATCAGACATACATGTATGTGTTTGTTCAATCCGTCTCACCTGGAAATAAGTATTTTCATGGATCAATACTACTAGAACACGCCATTTACATAGTCATCTTGACATTTTACTTCAAAACGATGAGATGTTGACCTATGAATTCGAAGCTGAAAGTTTTGTTTCATTGCAAGCAAACTTAAATCTCTACATAATTTCTCTTTAGTTTCATACAATTTTCCAACCACTATTTCACCATCATCTGTACTAGAGAAAGCATCAATTGACAAATTAATAGGCGAAGGAATCGAAGGTATGAACTGTAGCGGATCGTAATCCGATGGGCTAGTATCTTTGCATGTGAAAAAGCATACGCGCACATTGGGAGGTGATTGAACAATGATATTGATCGTAGGTGTAAAAAATATGTCATTGGGGTTAGTTTCTTGCTCATTATCATGTTCAAAATACTCGTGAATAAGATATTCATTATACCGAATCGGAGAGTATTGTGCATTGACAATCATAGCAGGGATTGTAGCATTGACTTGGTTACTACAGCTGTTAATGCTATAGCTATTTCTACTCCTGCATATCTGCTCTCAAATTTGATAAATAGCAGTGTCATTGGGGTTAGTTTCTTGACTATTCATATCAACAAAAAAAACCATATCTATATCGTCAATTACATCACTCGGTCCCAAATGCCAAATGGATGAAGGCATGCAATGTCTGTACAGAACCCTAATTTTAACACTAAATTCATCTGGACTTTTTCGACACAAAGAATACAATTCATTGGCAAGTTATAGATAGTTTATATTCTTTTGTACTGTTAAACCAAAACTGCACCTACCGTTGTAAACTTCATTTTTGTTTGGTGAACTCTCTCTTGTTCCTTCATATACAATCATCAAATGAAATTGTTCCATCTGTGTAAAAATGATATAATTGTTAGACATGCATTTTGAAAAAGATGCTTAAACACATATATATAATAAATGTAAATGTCGAGAGAAGTATGAAAATCGTCAAGGAAGGTATGATTTCAATTCTAAATCACTCGATGAAATTCATACTTCCCTCGATGAAATCTTTCAAGGGGTCTAGTAATGATGCAAGTTTTATACTACCTTTCTAATCATCAAGGGAGGTATGATTTTAATACCAGATCACACGACAAAATTCATACTTCCCTCGATGATATCCATCGAGGGGTCCAGTATTGATGTAAGTTTTATATTCCTTTCTAATCATCGAGGGATGTATGATTTCAAAACTAGATCCCTCGATGAAATTCATACTTCCCTCGATGATATTCATCGAGGAGTCCAGTATTAATGCAAGTTTTATACTTTCTTTCTAATCATCGAGGGAAATATGAATTCAATTCTAGATCTCTCGATGATATGCACTCCTAACTTTCTAAAAATCATCGAGAGATGTACTGTTAACTGTCTTCCTCAATCCAAAATTCTCAAAAATCATTAATATCACACCATTAACAAGTATCACATAGAATGTATATATAAAAGTTATACTAAACACATTTTTAAACTTTTTACATGCATAACTAAACCTAAGTAAAAATAAAATAATCTACAACACAAATCATATTTATCATGCTTTGGTAAAAAAAATTTACTTGTTATCAAAATGTAGTTTTACCAAATTTACTTTGAATGAATTCACTTGAACAAATATCGATCAACATCGTGAATGTATGGAGTTTAGTTGTTGATGCTTCTGACTATAATCCTTTTAATTTACTTTAACTCTTTAAAACAAAATTAAACTAAATTTTTACCCATTTTTGTTAGTGAAATGTACAAACAAGAGACAAAGACATTTTTGTTCGAAATTCTTATAATTAGCCCCAAATATAACACATTTGGAAGCTGGGCTAGAAACGTAAATAGAAGATATTTTTGGGCCATACAAGTCAAACCCCAACTCTTCAAGTACCTGTAACACCTTATTTTTTTCAAATTTAAGTCATTGTGTAGGAGAATTGTGAAATGCAGTACCTGGTCACTTTTTGAATCCAAGAAATTAATTTTTTAGTGCTTTTGTTTATGGTGGTTGATTGGATTGATATACAAAAGAGTTATTTCGCATATCTGTTTGAAGTGAGAGAGCCTGACTTTTACGGAGCAATTGTAAGTTCATTACTGCCCCTTTGTTCATGCATTGCCTTATTCTCTTAACTAAAAAGAAGAGAAACCTCCCCTTTATTCTTGCATTGACTTATTCTCGTAGTTATGTTTCGAACCAATCTACCAAATAAGATATTGAATTAACCATTCCCGTCATCATTTCTATATGGGCTTTTCATGCTTAGTTATAAAGATGGTAACCATAAATAGTGTAGGCTAGGCCCGGCCTGGCCTATTGAAGGGTTAGGCCTAGGCTCGTGGCCTACAAGCCCACTTAAATTTGCGTCAAGTATTGATCTGTGTAGTCATATATATCGATCCTTCCATTCTAGAGATTTTTTTATTTTGTTTTCAGACTTCAAGTATCGATTTGTTTGAAGGACATGTTGATTTGTTTGAAGGACATGTTGATTTGTTTGTCAATTTCAAATGTTTATAATTTTTCTCAACAAAAAATATTGATCTTGTCTTCTTAATGTATCAGTCTAGTCGAACTTGTAATTTCTTTTAAAGTCTCTGACTTAAATATATCGATCTGGTTCCTTTTATATATCGATATGGTCCAAGTTTTAATTTTTTTTTTTTGAACTCTCTGACTTGAAAATATTGATTTATTTACTTGAAAGTGTTAATTAAAATGTATAACATACTATTATATCTAATGGTTCTCTACCTGGGACACATCATTAATATGATGACCTATGATTAAAGTGATTATCTTCGTATATGTTTCAATTAGAGGATCATTTTATGTATAGATCTTTGGATGATATGGCATTGACATGTTTTCATGCCCATGGAAAATCATATCATTCAAGATTTACTATAATTTGATGTCTTAGGCAGAGGAGGATCTTCAGTTAGCCAAAATATTTAATAAATTATGGGCATCGCGTAAGTGTTCTATTGTTATACTTCAACATTGTTCTTTGTGTGGTTTTTTTGTTTTTTTCATTTAGTTTTCTCACATAGAGCTTTGTTAATGAAATGAAACTACACTTTAAAAGAGTAAATGAAACATTTAAGTTTGGATGCTCTATTTTAGGTGATCACAGTGGAGCCTAGATGTTATTTCATTGATACTTTGTCGATTCCAGCCATGGAAAATGCACACACTTCTAAATTTTTTAACTGTGAATTAATTGGTAGATTCAAAGATTTTGGTGGTGTTCGCATTGAAAGTGATGTAGTAAACTATTCACTAATCCTCACATTTAGACCTATTATTCAGAATAAATTTTCATGCTTTGACAATACGTTCTTATTGTGATTAGTAAATGCTTTTCTATTCCTATTTCTTGCACCGGACATATTTTTGACAAAACTTTCTTATTATATTATTTAATGCTTTTTCTTTTTCTAATGCATTTAGCTCATCACTACCAATGGTTGCAAGAACATGACAAATGTTCTTCGGGAAATATCTGATATTGAAGCTATTATGGGAGGCCCACAATGGCCACTTAACAAGAACTGCTCGGTCAAATAGTTGGAAGTAGTAACTGAAGTTTCAAGAATAAAGATCAGTTAAAGAGAAGTTTGGTTCTAGACACCAACTTTGTTAGAGAATTATTAGGATTAGTAGTTCTGTGCTTTGTTTTTTTAATCTAGAATTGTAACTTTGAAATAGTAATTGCAAATGCTAGTCTTTCTCATAATTGACTGGATTTCAAGTGTGAAATCAGAAAAATGAAAGTGTTTCTCTCAACAAAATTGGAAACTAAGGAGTAACGATTTGAATAAAAAAGAGAAAATTATTATTCATACATTACTGATAACTTTTAGACATAAAATCCTTTTAATATTCATATAAACTCAAGTTATGTAAGATTTCAAATGTTTATATGTGAAAGTATTTGGCTATAATAAAGAGTTAATGCTCAAATTTTTAATTTTATTTTAAAAGTAATAAGTTATATTTTCAAATTAATGTAATATTATTTTTGAATATATATTGAGACTTGTGCAACTAATCTAACTACTTGCAACTCCCATATTATAAATAAAAGGTTTCTGATTTGTATAGTCTAAAGATATCCCAATTTATGTTTATAGCCCAGTCCCCAAATGTGTTAATTTGGAGTCAATTATCTGCTTTTCGGACAAAAATATTTTTTTTTATTAGTTGTCTGTTAAACTCAAAATTTTGAAGTTGAAAGTACTTTATTTTATTGTAATTTTTTATATATATTTTGAAAAAAAAATTAGTAAATCTTTGAGAAAATGATTAAAAATCAATTTACGATTAATTCGGTGCTAATTTATTTGCCTTGATTATGATTTATTGTCTGAATTTTGAAATTTAGAGAAAGAAGCAGGGAAAAATAAAATGAATATTATATTCCAAAGATGAATATTCTATTATTTCGATGAATATCTTATTCCCTCAATACCCATAATAAAATTCATTTTTTTTGATGAAATTTTATTTTTCTTTGATTAAATTCATTTTTCCTCTATGAAAAATGGAATTCATTGAAAAAAGATAAATTTCATCGAGGAAAGTTAAATTTCATCGAGGGAATAGAATATTTATTAAGAAAAATAAGAATTAAGGGTAAAATTATTCGAATAGCATTTTCTTAACTTCAAATATAAAATATTTTATCATGAGATTAAAAGTATAATTGAGCCAAAAAAAAAATATTAGCTAGGCTAGTTAAAAACCAAGAATTAAATTTACAGAAGAGAAGTAATGTTTTTAACTTGTAAAACGACACCGCTATTCTACACAACTTGTCAACTTGTACAAATTGTACAAATTGCTGACCTAGTGTTGTCATGTTTTAATTAACTCGCAAGCACACAAATCTATTAATGTAGATTAGTGGCAACGAGGTCGATCCCACGAAGATTGCCAAAATAGAAAAATGTAATTGAAATCTAAATTAATTATAATTCTAACTTAGTTTACAAATTTTGATATTCAATTAAACAAATAACACTACTTATGAAATAAAGAAAAAGATAAAGTAAGATTTCAATAATACAAATAATACTAAGGTTTTGGAATCCACCACTATTTAACACATTAATTTCATAGTCATTAATTAATTCCCATAATTAGAGTGACAATTCGAATTCAATCTATATCATCTCATGAATTAAGCAATTAAGTCCAAATTAAGTTAAATCTTATCTAAGTTCTTCTTCGATTAATAGTTAGTTAATTTCTAACTATTTTATGTATCCAAATCATTGAAAAACATAAAATCAAAGATAACTACATAAATTGATTAAATAAATTCTTAACTATCAAAAATACATAATATTAATGATGAAAAGATCATTAGGGAATTAATTGAATGAAAACAAAATTATTTCATTAAATAGGGTTTCATCCTAACCTTAGTATAAGAAAATTAGAAATACATGGTAGAATTGAAAATAAAAGAAAATATAGAACCTAGTATGATGAACACTTGTATTCTTCAACCTTGATAGCAACTCTTGCTCTTCAAACTAGTTCTCCTCCATGCCTTCAAGATCCAACCCTCTTACGTTTCTTTCAAATCCACTCATTTATAGGTAATTTCATGGATGTTTTACATGTGTGATCACATGCAAGTTATAGAATTTTAATATGTTCTATTTGCCACATTTTATTGTCATTTTAAACCTTTTACACATGGAACTGGGTAAAGATGCCTTCACAAAAGATGTCGGCCATTGAATCTTCTTTCCAGCAATATAAAGATCATAATTTTCAGAATTTTAAAACCAAAGATACGATTAAAATACTGAAAGGTGCTCAAGTTGCTATTGATGAAAGATATATTCATGTTATTCTCTACTTTGAACAGCCTTACTGAATGAATATAGTCATGATTTCCACATAAAAGGTTTAGAGGAATCTCTCAGCTTTCCAACAAAATAATAATTACGACATTTGGACATGTATTTACAAAGGTATATTCAATTTACTTAAACATGTCACATGCAAAAAAATGTGACAAATAATACATGTGACGAATTTTACAAGTTATCTATCTTTTCCTATTTAACGAGAAAGCATTCCACCTTTGTTAAAACAAAATAATAAAATCAAAACAATACAAATACATTAAAATAAAATACAATAAGATAAATGTTAATTAAAAATAAATAAAATATATTACATAAAATAAAATACTAATTAAAATAAGTTATTAAATTAAATTAAGCTATTAAATTAAAATATGGATAATAAATATGACATAAATGGTGCTATGTCACCTAGCAAACTTTACTTCCCTCTAAATCTCACCGCAAACATAAAAAACGCGCACGCGCACATTCTTGTACGAAGTTTAGCTGATAAAACCCAAACAATCTCCTCAAAAACCCTAACCAAAACCAAATGGGTCGTAGCAAGAACAACAACAACAACAGAGCTCAATGAACATCACCAATTCTGATCAGCAACACAACACCTTTACTCGCTTCGAAGACGCTGAAGACGATACCACTGTCAGCTCCTATCTTGAAGATTCCGTTACAGCCATCGATATAAGTTACTGTAGACGAGGCCATGTGCGACGCCGACGTGTCTTTTACTGATGCCGATGAAGAAAAAACCAGCGCCGATTATTACTTCGATTCATACTCTCACTTTGGTATATTTCTCTTTTATTGCTGTCATTGTGGCTACGAATTGCTGTGTTGATTGATTAGTATTAGTGGAATGCCGAAGTATATTCCTTGATATATGAGAAATTCTGAATTTATATCTAGTTGTAAAGGGATTAACTATTTTGCTTTTGCTTTAACTGATTGATTTGCTTGTGTAAGCCTTATATTGGTTTTCACTGCTGTTGTTACCTATCACTAACTAGGGGTTGGAGATTGTATATGGTTGTTCTGTTTTCTTTTTTACTTTCTTTGAACACTTCTTGCAGAAGCTTGTTTTTAATTATATGTCCTCTTGTTGTGTGTGCAGGTATTCATGAAGTAAGTGCGCTGAACTTGGATGCAAAGCTTGCGTTGTGTTTGGTTTTGAAACATTATATTTCTTACAAGTTATTTCTGGGTTATGTTTTGATGTTACATAATATTTGTGTTATCTAGTTTTTAATAGAAGATCTTGTGCTGAATATTTTATCTTGAATATAATTTTGTCACGTTTATATATATATATATATATATTATGTTTATTGATAGATCAACTACCATATTGTTGATCATCCTCTTAGTGTACTAAAATCAATTGTGTTTAGCTTACCATATAAAAGTGCTGTAAGCTACTGGACTTCATTTTAGAACTCAACAAGTTAATTAACTCTAAGAGTTCACATGTGGTATGAACAGAGAAAATCTCTTGCATTCTTCAGCTGTTACCGATTCAATGTTAGTGAAGTTTTGCTTATAGTTGGTTGACTAATTTTTTGTTGTATATTACTTGGTCCTCAGGAATGGGTTTCTTTGAAAGTCTTGCTAAGAATTTCCATGCATTTTACTAGACTGGTTAATATGTTGTTTCATCTTCATGAGTTTAAATTGATTTGGTACTTCTAAGGTCTACTTCTCGTTATTATTAGATGACTCCTTTGTTTACTAGATGTCAAGATATAATATCCTCTGCAAATCCCAAGCAAAGCTAATTATTGATTTGCTGTATTGTACTCTTTTGTTTACTTTCTCGTGTAAGTAAAATTGATTTCATGTCATTTTGAAATTATTAAGTTGATGTTTCCCTAACTATTTATTAAATTGCAGGAAATGCTCAAAGATGTAGTGAGAACTAAGACATATCAAAATGTTATTTATCAGAATAAGTTTCTTTTCAAGAACAAAGTAGTTCTTGACGTTGGAGCTGGGACTGGAATTTTGTCCTTGTTTTGTGCAAAAGCAGGTGCAGCTCATGTTTATGCGGTATATGTTTCTCTCTCTTTTTCTTTTTTGTAATATATTTTATTAAATATATCTCTCAACAAATGTATTGTGTATGATACCTGGCATTTTTCCCTAGTTTGTGACGAGTTTGTTTATGCTTGCTATCTGTGGCTGACAACTTTCCTATATCCAGGTTGAGTGCTCCCATATGGCTGACACGGCGAAACAGATTGTTGAAACAAATGGATTTTCTGATGGTGATTTCACTTGAGTCCACATCTCTTCTTTTCTGATCTTTCATTTAGTTACTTTGAAAAATTTAGTCCTTTGCATGCTTACTTGTCTTTTGATTATTGCAGTGATAACAGTTTTGAAAGGGAAGATTGAGGAGCTTGAGCTTCCAGTTGCTAAAGTGGATATTATTATTTCCGAGTGGATGGGTTATTTCTTGCTGTTTGAGAATATGCTAAATACAGTCTTGTATGCTCGTGATAAATGGCTTGTAAGTTGCACCTACATTTTATGTTGCTGATATTAATTTGTGCTTTCACTTGAATTTCATGATATACTGAAGTTTGGGCAGTTTCCATCATAAATCTCATTGTTAATGAATACATTTCTTTCTATTTTTCCTTTTTTGTTTCCTAAAAAAAACATTTGCAATGATTCATATCAGCATCATGGATAAAGAATTGTCATCTGTCTTGTCTTGTGCCAAGTTTCTAGTCTATGTTCTTTAACATATTACGTATCAATTAGATATATTTTTGACTTATGCAAAGTCCATCTATTGCATTGGCTTGTTTGGTTGACAAACATCACGAGTTTATGACTTTTAAGTCTTTTAGTTTTGCTGCTATTGATAGAGACGATTCAGTCAAAGTCAACATACTTTGAACTTCATCTCACACATCTTTAGCACAGTGAATGATTGGGGTATGTAACAACCTTCAGTGATAGGTGGTCTCTTTATGACTTAATCAAGCAATGGATATATAGAAAACCTAAATTTAGAACTATTGTTTGGAAAAACTATTCATGGCCAGTTGGTTGCCTTGTTTGAAATAAATGGCAAAGAAAGTTCTATAAATTATGCTTTATTCAAAGACTCATTTAGACTTGCAACTTACATTAAGCTTTTATATTGCTTAGAATCTTCAAGGTGAGCTAGGTTATAACGTGCTCAAGTTGCAGCCTTAGTTTTCTATTACATTGAACTTGTAGAAGGCTAATAGTTTTTATTTTGGTTGTATCAGTTCTTGCACTGCCTTTGCCAAGCTACAATTGATATGCCTTATTCTCACCTTCTATCAAGTGATTTCATTATTTCACTATTTGGACGTTGTACTGTGAATGAATTAATGATTTTGAAATTCCATTGTTCTTATTTTACCATGCTTTGGCAGTTTTAAATCAATTTTCCTGTGCCTTGGCTGATTGCAGGTTGATGATGGAGTTGTGCTGCCAGATAAAGCTTCTCTCTATTTGACAGCCATTGAAGATGCCGAGTACAAAGATGACAAGATTGAATGTGAGCCTACTGATCTCTTGCATGGATATAAGTGAATGATCAAGTTCTTATGGGGACTATTTTAACGCACTAACTTTTATTTATTATGTAGTTGGAGTTTCAAATGCCTGAAGTGTTTTTATTGCTGTTCATGCTTTTAGTGCTGTTTAATTATTGGTTCTCACATAATTTTCTTTCCCTTTGCCACCTCTTGCTAGTCCAGTTTGGAATAATGTTTATGGCTTCAACATGAGCTGCGTCAAGAAGCAAGCCATGATCGAACCTCTTGTTGACACTGTTGACCAGAATCAAATTGTCACCAACTCCATGCTACTCAAGGTGGTGGAAATAAACTTTACATACTCATCAATGATTTAAATATAGTACTTTTTGTCTGCTTTCTGAGCCATCCCTCTAAAGCTTCTGGTTTACTTTTGGGCTGATGCACATGAATTCCTTATCTACAGACAATGGATATGTCTAAGATGGCTCCTGGGGATGCTTCCTTCACAGCTCCTTTTAAGCTTATGGCACAACGTAATGATTACATCCATGCTCTTGTAGCATATTTTGATGTATCATTTACAAAGTGTCATAAATTGATGGGCTTCTCTACAGGTTCATCTCTATGTCCTTCAACTTCTTCAGTTTATTTATATTGTTTTCTGGATAAAAGGACATTGAGTCAAAGGAAAAGTGACCATCAAGCGTTTGTAATGTTTTTCGCTTTCATTTGCATATTAGTTATAATGCCTGCTACTTTAGATATCTGCTGCTTCAACTTTAGAATAACTTTGAAGGCATTAAGCGACTGAATTGCAGTTCAGATTGGTCTTTTTCCTATAATCTACTTTGCACAGGTTTTGTAGGTAATTTCTGGCAGAACTTAAAATGTGTTTCTGACAGCATAAAATATATAATGCAGGGCCAAAATCACGGGCTACACATTGGAAGCAAACAGTCCTTTATCTGGAAGATGTGCTAACTATCTGTGAAGGGGAGACAATAAGTGGGAGTATGTCTGTTGCACCTAACAAAAAGAATCCACGAGATGTTGATATAATACTGAAATATTCGTTGGAGGGTAGACATTGTTCTGTCTCCAGAATTCAACATTACAAGATGCGTTGAGTTTGGTCCTCATGTTCTGCCATATCGCTGGAGCTTATGGTTTTTATCAACCATTATCATAAAGCAGCAGCTATCAGGAGTAATTCTTGTTGCCCTGATATCTGGACAATTGAGTTGTGCTTTTTTTTTTTTTGTTTAATTAAGTGTAACTTAACTTTAATTCTAATTTATTCTTTTTGACTGATGGACAAGGTAATGGAAATGCAATGCTTAAAATTTTGATATTTATACGGCTGTCGCCTGTCTGGTTACGCTTTTGAATTTCTCCAAAATATTTTTGCGGAATATAAATCGTCTTAAACAAGAACAGTCAAAAGCGAGCAAGAAAACCATTTTCTTAAAAGAAAATAGTAATAATAACCATTTTGTCTTCTCCAGAAGAATCCACACAAATAAATACGAAAGAGTAATAATACCCACTTTATCAGTTAAATTTAGCAGCGTGTTTTTCTCTCCTAAGACTGTTCGCTTAGTTCATGCTAATTTGGAAGATATCAGTTACCATCCGCAGACGCACAGAAACAATTATTTTTTTCTTTTTTGGCTCCAGAGGGTTCAAAACAAGCGACGGCATGATATTCATAGAGAGAGTATATACTTTGGTTATCCGGAGAAACATAAGAAACCAAATTTCTTGACTCAAACTACTACTTTCAGGATGAGTGCAGCAGAACAGTATTTAGTACAGCAAAACAAAAAATCAATGACCTGATATTCATCGCGAGAGACAGTATACTTGGATGTCGGGAGAAGAAGCATAAGAAACCAAATTTCTTGACTCTCAACTACTTTCAGGATGAGTGCCTCAGAACCGTACGAGTACAGCAAAACAAAAAGGTTGTCCATAATTCTAGGTATACTTCTCATATAAAAGGCTCCTACAATTCTGACTTGCTGGCCTTTGATTTCTTTGAACGTGCTGCTTTAATGCCTGCCCACCACCGTTGTACGTCGTTTGAGACTTTGTTTGCTTTCTTCTTCAATACTTCGCCTGTGTTTAAGATTCCTTTGGTGATCCTCTGTTTCCAATCACCATTTTTACTTTCCTTCTCTCTCAAAACTTTCCCCTGTAAAAATCGAGTTTCAACAATAAGTATAATAAAGATGCTAACAATAACAACTATAATCATATATAAATTATTTCAGTACCAAATTCTTGGGAAAGTCTGCCTCTTCATCATCATCTTCTTCATCGTCATCAGCATCTTCACCGCCAAAATTTTTCATGTTCATCAAATCTTCCCTTGAATACATTTGCATGCCCGGTGCTCCTGGCATACCCTGAAACACATTCAAATAGAATATAGACCAGAAATCAACATAAATTGTAATGATGCATGCAGTGAACATTACTAAACCAAAAAGGATACTTACCTGCATGGATCTCATAATCTTTTCCATTTCAGCCTCTTTAGCTGGTTTGGATACAAAAGGTTCTCCTGGTTTCCTATCCTGGGCCACAAAAATGACAATTTAAGGACTTGAAGAACCTTCTTCTCTTATCAAAGGTGCGAACCAAAGCATCCCATTGATGTCATTTAATGTCACACACAATTAAGTCCAACAAACAAAAAATTTGCACCAAAGACAGATTGAAAGATTGAATTCGAATTTCATAATCATCATAAAGATTGAAAGATTCAAGACATTCATATCATTTATTTCTAATTTGATAATGATTACCATGACTAATAGTTTTCCTTTCTGCTCAGCAGACCAAACCAAAAATGAAAATAAAAAAGAAAGTGAAATGTTGAATAAAAAATAAAGAAATGATTACTTTGAAATGGAAATGAACCGAATTGTTCACAAAATTTAATTTAATATTTAAGAAAGAGCCTTCTAGCTCTCTCTCTTCTTTTTTTTTTTTTTTCTAATTTAGTGGTTATTTTGTAAAATTTTTCTCTAAATGAAAAAAAAATGTCAAAGTTATGCTTACTAGTAAAACAGATGACCATTGGTATATTTAACCAAAAACTTTTTATTTCTAAAGCATATCCTTCTCTTCATTTTCTTCCTCAAACCTCATCTCCCTTAATCTCATCTCATTTCTCACCCTTTTTTCTCCCAAAATCCTCATTCTAACAATGTCTAACACTTATATTTAAGAGATCAGAAAAGAACTACAAACACATCATTCAGGCTCATCCATTCAGTTACATTTGGATATCCAACAAATTTAAACCTACAATTTTCTATAGAAAAATAAAGGGCTCTAAGCAATCACCAAATTTCATTCTAAATCTAAAAGCTGAAAATGATCACATAATTAAAAGACAAATAAAGATCTCCAAGATTGACAAGTCAAAGCCATACATTGTACATTGAAAGATTGGGTTAAGATTTCAAATACACAATTCAAGTTACCTTGGGTACAGGAGGTGGCTTGGTGCTGCATGCTTTACTCAAGTCTTTACATAGATAATTCACCAATGATTCAATGTCAGGCCTGGATGTGTATAGATATTCAGCAACATCAGTATCAGAATACTCCATAACCTGTAAAATTCCCAATTGCAATCTGATTATACATACTACATATTTAAACATTGAAGATGATCAACAGCTAAAATTAGAGAAACTTTCAATGAATGATTTTCTACACTACCACAACATAGCATGAAAAAAAACTAAGTTGCCATTCAATTTCAGAACCATCAAAGTATACGACACAGAAATAATACTAACTACATATAGTTTCAGTTCTGGCCACATGATACACTCTAACTGAAAAAGGGGAAAAAAGGAAGATCTAGACTGCGTGAATTAGAATAAGAATATATTGATTATGCAGGAAAAAGGATGCAGTACAAAAGAACCAACAGAATCTTACCTCCTGACAGGCCCGCTCGATTGTCTTGCATTCTGAATTGCATTGTCCCTCAGCATCCTGCTCAACCAGCTGAAAATAGAGACAACCTTATGAGTAATCAGGTCAATGCATTGAACAAGAGAATAATGTCCATAAAATCAATACAAACATTTCTGTTTATGCACTATAATTCTCTGTTAAAAAATCCCATCGAACTACTAACAAGCCATTTATTGAGAACAAACTCTCGTCCGCAAAGATATTAATAATTAATAAAATCCAATAAACCACAACATCGTAAATAAATAAATAAAAATCTCTTACCTCCAACTTATCTCCTTGTTCAACTATATCAATCCGCAAAATCCAGTCAGCTTCCTCCTTCTTCAAATTGCACACATTCTCCGCGATCCCAATAATTTGAAACTCGGAAATCTGAAATATTACCAAGGGCAAAAAAAATCATTGAAACAAACACAAAAAACAGAAAACCAATCAATCAATTTTCTCTATAAAATGAAACCCAGATGGTATAAATACCTTCTTGGGAGAGATCTCGGCCTGCTTCTTTTGTACTTGTTGGTATAACTGCGATGCCAACTTTTCACATACTTGGCATTTGATGTACGGTATGTCTTCTTTTCTGGCTCCTGCAACTGGTTTCTTCGCACAATGAGAGATAGGTACCCATGTCGAAACTAGCAATATCACTGCTAGAAAAAGCAATCCTGAATTGATTCTTGCCATTTCTCTACTCTCTTATATCTGCTATAGTTTGTAAAAATTGTCAAAAACGAAGCTTTATATACAGCTAAGTGATACGAACTTAAGCTCTGTATATACTTTTAATAAGAAGACTTGTAGGTCTTGTTCAGTCGTTTACTTTAAACTGGTATTAACATAAATCGATGTTATTTACGTTTCGTTACGTGTTTCGTTGTTTCTGATTGGTTGTTGTTGATGCTCGTAAGATGGGTCCACTTATTTTAACCAATAGGGTGCAAGATAACACGTTGGCCAAGTCAAACAAACTAAAACTTTACTGACGGTAAGTCGTTGACGAACCGTTATTACTGGATCGAAGAAATGGGCCCTCTTTATAATGCTTACGTGGCAAATATTTTATGCCGACCCTTAAATCCTAAAATGCGTTGGAAAAATTTCGAAAATAACTTTATTTTATCTTTTTTTTTATAAATTCTAATTTATTCTTTTTGACTAATTTTATATAATTTAAATACTTTTACCTTAATAATTATAATACAGTAAATCCACTACAATATACAAGCTATAATGTTAGCGTTACAATTTTTTTTTTTTGTATTTTTGTGTATTTTAATTTTTTAAAAATACAACTTTTTTTATTTTTTTAAAATTACAATTTTATTGTAGTAAATTATATTGTAAATAAAATTAATTTCATCACTAATTGCTTATTATATATATTTAAAAAATAAATAAATTTTAAAAAAATTATAATTAAAGAATACACTTATAGCCAAATAAATTATGTCTTTTAGTGTATTTTAAAATTTTTAATTTACAACTTTTTTATCATTTTAAATTAAAAAAATTATTATCCATGCATTTTTTTAAATAAAATTAATTTCATTACTTAATACTTATTATGTATATTTAAAAAATAAAGAAATTAATTATTGAGGATATTAATACAGAAATTTTGAAAATAAAGAAATTTTTAAAAAAAATTTAAAAATACACTAAAAGACAAAAAAAATTATCTTCTAGTGCCGACCCGAGCTCTCGTACCCTTCACTTGAGGCTCGTGTCCTTTGCTCGAACGATCGTACTCAACTAAACAATCATGTCCTTAGCCCGAGTTTCGAGTCTTTGGCCTGAGGCTTGTGCCATTGACCCGAGCGCTCATGCCCTTCTCCTGAGGCTCGTGCTGTTGGCCCGAGAGCTCGTGCCTCATACCAAATTTTTTTTGTTCTTTTGTATTTTTTAAAATTTTGATTTCTTTATTTATTTAAATTTATATAATATATAAATTATTTATTTTATAAATATACACAATAAATAATAAGTAATGTAATTAATTTTATTTATAATAAATTTTAATATAATAAAATTTATATAAAATTATAAATTTAAAAAATTAAACACTAATTTCATCGCTTATTATTTATTATGTATTTTTATAAAAATAAATAATTTAATTATTTAATAAATTTCATTGTGAATAAAATTAATTTCATCACTTATTATTTATTTTGTATATTGGCTAAAAGTGGATTTTAAGCATTTGAGCAAATGTTGAAAATTGGTTTAATAATGCGAAAGTGATAATGATAATAGTCATGAGATTTCAATTGCTAAAAATCAGATAAATGACCCGTTAGATTAGCCTCGTGAAGTGTCGTGTATCAGCTAAGAATACTTAATCACATTTTTCACAAACATGACATTAAATGCATTAAAGTATAGTTTTTTGGGGACTTTTAATTTATTTGAAATATGTATATGTAATATTAGGTTCAGAAAACCCACGAGAAGAATCAACTAAACATGAGAACACGTAGCAGAAGTGTTTACCCTCCCTTAAGTTGTGAGTAAATTTATACATACATAATTATATAAATAGAATGTATGTGATATTTATATGTACGTTTATATGTTAAACATATGTTTGAAATGTTAAAGATGAAACTTGCAATAAATATTTTTATGTATTTTACATTGATATTAGGAAATGTATATAATTGGTTTGCGGTTTAAATGTTATTTTGATATACATGCTGAACGGCCAAAAAGACTTAATTTTATTTATGTGATGTGAAAACTTTGATTAAAAATGAATTGTTTTAAATTGTGCATGTATATTAGTGGTAAGGTCGTTAAGGCCGGATATTGTGGTATGGTCTTTGAGCCTATTTGTTATTGTATATACAGAAAGGTAGCCTATGGACGGATCTATGAGAGATCACATAGGTGAATGGAGCCACAGTGAAGCTGTATAAGGGAGAAAAGTCATAGTAAGCCCACTGTGTACTGTGAATGTACTATTATAGAGATTCTATAGAAAGTCTTGGCGGCTTGATATGAATCTTTTTAAATTGACGGATATGACAAAGACAATCACTTTATTACCAAGTGACTACTCTGGGCCTACATCAGTGAGACAAACTGTTAATTTGTAAATGCATGTTTTATAAATGATTTCACAGTGCATAAGAAATAGTTTCTGCTTTATAAAAATGTATTGCATATAGTTTTATGCATAACAGGTTCACTGATGAATTTCGACGTTATCTCGGTTAAGGTAACTGTCGAGAAAGTATGGCCAGCCTGATTTGGATATTTAAATTAAATACAAACCTATAATTTATTTTACTGTTATTTATTGTAAATGAAATGTGTGTGTGTGTGTGTATATATATGTATTTTCGAGCATGACATATTAAGAATAATCTCAATATCATAATTTAAAAACTGTGTGCATGTATATATATATATATATATATATATGTATTTACTCACTCAGTATAGTTGTATACTCATCCCTCACAATTACAGTTTTCAAGTTAGGAGCGTTAGTTCTAGCCGAACTTATAGTAGTGGTTGAAAGCTTACGATGCTCTTGGTAGGTTTATTTCTTCCTTAACTCACATGTATCATTTGAGTTCATTGGATTTGTATTTTTCAATATGTATATTTTTATATATGTATTTTCCGGATATGTATTTCTTAGGGATATATGTAAAGTATTGAAACTAAAAGTTTATGTAAGAACTGTTACTTTGTTCAACCTGTATGTGAATAATTTTCAAAAATTGATACTTGTATTATTATATATTTTTTGTAGATGAATTGATCACGGAGATCAATTCTTTATTGTTGATAATCCCATAGATGAGAATTTTGTATATAAAACTGTTTTCAAGATCTTAAGATTTACAAGCAAGCCTTACAAGTTCTTTTAATACATTCTGGGTATAAATGATGTATTAGGAAGATTTGAGACGATTGTCACAAGAGGACCTTAGGGTTGGGGCATGACATCTCTTTAACAAGAAAATCATTTGCCTAACACATAAATATACATATAAATACATATTCATGTATGTAATAATTTACTCACAATAAGGGGAAGGTAACCGCTCCTACTAGTAGTCCTTGCGCCTACTGGATCTTTCTCCCGGATTCTCGAAGCCTAATACCACACATGTATATAATCATTAATTCCACGATTCAAATAATTAAACATAAATGCACTAAATGCTATGCTCTTGGAAAACATAGCTAAAATCTCTTAGTTCGACATATATCATGAGGCTTAATTAATCGATGCCATTAATTCGATTTCTAACAATAAAATCTTATGGCCAACTTATTCTAATATCACATTTTCGTCTAAAACGAATATATATATTTTGTTTCAACTTTTATATTATGTCAAATACTAAAATTCACATTACAAACAATGTCCAACATATATTTAACTATTAAAATACTCTAATTAACCAAAATTAAGACAAATCTACATTTTCTATGTGAAAATTAATGGAAATCTCGAATGAACATTAAATCCCTAAGTTTCAACAAGTTTAAAATCTTAAAATCAAACTTCTAATGGGTTAATAAACTTATCGGTAACTTGTAGAAATTCGTAGAAAACTTTAATCGATGATTAAACGAAAAATCCACAAATCTCGTCGATTCCCTAACTTCTTTCCTTGCTTTCTCTTGCTATTTCAGTTCAAAATAGTACCAA
>JAXCLQ010000013.1:8759629-8780903 GCA_035584115.1 Cedrela odorata | reverse complement strand
GGATACGAAATTGGTAATCTATTTGTATTACAAGGAGTTGTAATGTATGTATATTTGATATGTATAAAAAAAAAATTATTGTCTAGAAATGTTTAAGTTTTATGTAATAAAAAGAATAACATTGTATATAAGGAATGTAAGTATATATTTGCAGTTAGTAAGAAACAGGTGTGACAGTAGTTGAAGAAAATTATAAAACACATAATGAAGAAAAGTTTGCTTTGTTCTTTCTACTCTACTGCAATCTCAGATTTTTAATTACAAAAATGAAGAATATTTGTACAAATAACGAAAAAGAATTGTTAAGTAAGAAAATCTAGCTAGAGTACAAAAATTACAGCTGTACTGTACTACTTAATTTCAGCCATTCGATTACAAATATTCTAACTGAATTGTACTACTATTATTTTGATTTGTGCAATAACTATTTGTGAAGATTTGATATTCTAATTCTCTGTCTAGCAAGTTTATCTTTATATTTACATATGTTGAAGTTACAGGTACCATCTCATCCTTATTCTCCCTGTCATGTTCCATGTCACCTTTTTCCAAATTATCTTTAACACTCCCTCTCAAACTCTGGTTTCTGAGAAGAACTCCGAGCTTATTCCTAAAGTAAACAAACTTGTTGTAGGGCAGAGCTTTAGTTAAACTAATAGCTACTTGATCTTTAAATGGTCTATGTTGAATTTTCAATTCTCCTATTGCCATTTTGTCTCTTACAAAGTGTAAGTCTATTTCTATATGTTTTGTCCTTGAGTAAAACACTAGATTTGTTGCAATGATAGTTGCACTTATGCTGTCACTCCACACCACTGGTGTACTACTTACCTGAATATGAAGCTTACTCAAAATTGAAGTTATCCATGTGATTTTTGCACAAGTGTGAGCCATGACCCTATATTCAAACTCTGCACTAGATCTAGTCACTACATATTGTTTCTTTGAACTCCAATATACTAAGTTTTCTTCAATGTAAACACAATACCCACTCATTGACCTCTTGTCGTCTAGATCACATCCTTAATTAGCATCATAAAACCCTGTTATGTTTAAATTTGTTCCCTTTATGAATTCAAATCCATAATTTGTTGTGTCTTTCAAATACCTCAAAACCCTCTTGCATGCTATCCAATGTGACATTATTGGATTTTTTACAAATTGGCTTAGTCTATTTACTGCAAATGAAAGGTCAAGTTAGGTTTGGTAAGAGTAGCATATTAAAGACATCCAATGATGCTTCTATACATGGTCTAATTTGAGAGAGGTATTCCTTCATCTTTAGACAACTTTGTTCCTGCGCTCAAAGGGATGTTCATCATCTTGCAAGCTTCTAATTTTATTTTCTTAAGTAAGTCTTGAATATATTTAATTTGAGAAATGAACATTGAATTCTCAATTTTTGTGCTCTGAATTTGTAACTTGAGTTGCATTGTTCTAACTGTAATTTAGGCAGAGAACAACTTTTCCAAGGTTATCTATACCTCTCTAGAGGTGTTATATTGAATAGTTGATGTCAAGATACTTTCGATAATGGAAGATAGCATCCAACTCCTGAGCATTTAGTCTTGTTTCACCTAATTTTGGAATTCTGAATTTTCGGTGGTGGTGATGTTCTATTGTTCATCCATTGTCATGTTCAATTTTCTTGGTATGGTATGAGTTTTATCAATAAAGTTGACCAAGTCATTTGCTTGAATGTTTAGAAGAACTTAAGACTTTCATAATATGTAATTTGTGTTTGTTAACTTAATTGGTGTAATGAATGTAAAGGAATTGTTATTTGTTATGGGTGGTGTTTACAGGGCATTTTGGAACGTGGAACTTTGGTTGATGTCATTCATGATTTCAGTAGTTTTGATATCAAGTTAAAAAAATTATAAAACAAAGAATGAAAAAAAAGATTGCTCTATTCTTTATGTTCTAGTGCGATCTCACATTCTTAATTATAAAAATGAAGAATGTTTGTACAAATAATGAAAAATAATTGTCAAGTAAGAAAAGCTAAGTAGAGTATAAAAATTACAGCTGTATTGTACAACTTAATTCTATCCATTGAATTACAAATATTCTAACTAATTGTACTATTATTTTAATTAATACAGTAAATATTTATAAAGATATGATATCCCAATTTTTTGTACAGCAAGTTTGTCTATACTATTGTATACGCTGACGTTGCAGGTGCCATCTCATCCTTTCTCTCTGTCATGTTTCGTGTCACTTTGTCCAAATCATCTTCAACATCACTTACCCGAGTACCCATTTTTTGATCAACTGATATTTTAGAAAAACAAAAAAGACTGATTCGTCAAAACTACTTTTGTAATTTCATTTGGTAGCGCTGGAAGCAGTATTGCCGGTCGACTGAAAACCACTTCTATTTTTTTTTAACAAAATGGCTGACATAGTGGTGGTTTTTGACTTTGACCGGACCTTAATCGATGATGACAGCGACAATTGGGTTGTGACCCAGATGGGTCTGACCCAATTATTCAATCAGCTCCGTTCTACCTTGCCTTGGAACTCTCTCATGGTTTGTTCTCTCAGTTTTTTCTCATGATCGTAGTGTTTGATTATATAAGTTTATCTTGTGTTTCATGTCGTTAAATATTTTATGTTATAATGTTCTTTCCAATTTGTGTTTGTGCTTTGTAAAAAATGTGAACTTGTTGCGTAGAGAACTTGATTTATGCTTGCATATCTCGACTCTTGTGTAAAGGTTATTTATTTAGGTTTATATGACTATTGAAAATGTTTCTCAATATGGGGTTTGGCCACGAATTGTAGATTATTACCGTCTTTGTTATATTAAACAATTTTAGGATAGGATGATGAAGGAGCTGCATTCACAAGGAAAAACGGTTGAGGACATTGCAAACTGCTTGAGACAGTGTCCATTGGATTCACGGGTAGTTGCAGCTATAAAATCAGCCCATTTACTGGGGTAAATATTTTCCTTGTGGTTTGTATTTTTGTCATTTTTTATCATTTGCAGTGTTTTGGTGGGTGCTGATGTAATTTTATGTGGCAATGTGGTTCTTTTAGATGTGACTTGAAAATAGTTAGTGATGCGAATCAATTTTTCATTGAGACAATCATGGAACATCATGGTTTATTGGGCTGCTTCTCAGTGATCTATACAAACCCAACTTTTGTCAATGGAGAAGGAAGGCTTAGGATCCTGCCTTACCATGGTTCTACCTTATCTAGTCATGGTTGCAATCTATGCCCTTCTAATCTTTGCAAGGTAAGTTAATAAACTTAATCTAGCATTACTACTTATGTCTATCTTATATTCTAAGGTTGTACTATTATGTACATCCTTATGCTTTGTAAGGTTTATTGATAATTGATTGATTGGTTGTGGTTGCTGTAGTTTGAGTTTTCTGATTTAATACAATCTATTTTTGCTTTTAAACAAAAAAAGTTTTAAGCTTTTTGATAAAATTTTTAGAGATCGTTAACCGGTATTTGTATTACTTATAAGACTATAAGAGAAGCATTATCAATGTGATTTGATATTGCATCCAACATAGTCATATTTTTGGTTATTAATATTGTTTATAGGGGATAGAAGGTAGAAAACAGATATTTCATATGGTTTGGAAAGAAAGGCGCTTACATGATCAAGTGTAGCTATCAATTTTTATTTTCAGATGCATTTGAATACACAGATTCATTATATTTTTGCAGGAGTATGATTTTTATAGCTGTAGCATTGTTGCCAACCTACTTGTTAAAAGAAGAGGGCTTCATTTGCTAAGGATATTTTCATTTCTTTCGTTTGCAACCTGATTATGGGTTAGGGTAGTTAGAGGGAGTATTCCTGGTATCGCTTCATATTGTGTCACCATTGAATATTCAGAATAGATTTTGGTTTTTCTTCTTTTTTATCCCCTGCCCAGATGCTGGAAAATGTACGAGATAGTCCAAATTAACAGTTGATAGCTTAGGTAAAACAATAAAGAAAGAAAGAAAGAAAGAAATGAAGATGAAGAAGTGGTAGTCCGATTGCTTTCACGTGTTTTCAGTAAAAATATGTCTACCAAGCTGCTTCAAATGGCCCTGGGTGTAATTATTGACCATATCTATTGGTCAGTTGAGATATTGAAGCTTTAGTCATTGTTCTGCTTATGTTGTTGATTTGCAACAATTTATTCCTTATTACCTCACACATTTCTCTTCTTTCATGTGAAAACTTTTTAGTTCTAATTATGGTTTTCATTGCAGGGTTTGGTTCTTGACCACATTTGCAATTCAGCTCATGGATATGGGAAACAAAGATTTATCTATCTTGGAGACGGAAGAGGTGACTTTTGCCCAACTTTGAAGCTTAGAAACGGTGATTATGCGATGCCAAGGAAGAACTATCCTCTGTGGGACCGCATTTGCAGCAACCGCATGCTTATCAAGGCAGAAGTCCATGAATGGGGCAATGCAGAGGACCTCCAGAGGGTCCTACTCCAACTTATCAACACAATTTCCACTGAAGAAAACATTGCTAGTGATAAATCCAGTTGTCCAAACTCATCTGAGTGTCAGTCTCAGACAATGCCAGTATGCTCATGAAGCATTTCCTCAAAACTCTGTGATCCTCGGTAGTCACTAGGGACAAGACAACTGAACGTCGTCAATGGCTGAATGCACTTTATTTATATAGTTTCTAGTAATTGCCAAGCATTAGATGCTTGTTCTTGTGTTCTATTTTGCAATTTGGCCCATAGAGTTAAATAATTTGCTGCATCATCTCAAGGTCTTGCCTCCATTTCTTGTCTCAAATCGACATCCCTCCTTATCAACCTCAAATTAAAGTATAGTTAAGCTCATTTATTTGACGTGGAACCTTTTGTTTTGTGGTAAAAAATATTGGTGGCCCTGGAAAGAATGGAATATCCTAAGGTTTATTTCAGTTATACTTTCACTTTTGCAAATTTCTTCTATCTATCTCTGAGCAATTGGATTCCTATTCTTTTCTTTTTTAATTTTTAAATTCCAATATTAGAGTTGGGTTTTCCGGGCGGCTTCCTCATATGGTCGTGCAAAATTTGATCAAATCAGGAACATAGAAAATTTGAACTAATCAGAAAAATAATAATAGTAGTAAAAATTTACAACGTGGGCATGCATAAAGGTTCACCTATAGCATGTGTTAAAATAAAAAAAAAATGGAAAAGGAAAACAAAAGCATAATTTAAAAAGAAAGAGAAGACTTTATTATACAAAGGGCAACAATCGATTGGTCCCTATAATTTACAAAAATAAAAATTAAGTCTTCAAAATTATTACTTTTCTTAAATTCATCTCAATTAAGAAGTATTATAAAGGTAACTTTCACGTACTTCCTTTTTTGTCTACAAGGTTTGAGAGAATTACATTTAAAATATTTTGTTTTATTAACACTTACCCATTGATGTTAGTTAACAAATATGTTGAGTTAACAAATTGAACAATGGAGAAGTAGGAAGACTATATGGAGGGTTTGTTGTCAACATGAAATATGGAAACCAACAACAAAAATAAAAGAAAAAAAAAGAAGTAAAGAGTAATTTGGGTAATGACAATTATTATTAATTTATCGTTACCTTTATAAATACGAATTATGCATTTCCTTTTGTACACCATGAGCAATTATTGTTTCTATAATGAAATCACAACTCACCCTATAATTAAAATAAAAAAATAAAAAAAAATTATAAGTATCCAAATTATAAATAAATGATTCATAAAAAGAGTTGACAGCAGTAGTGCAACATCAAATATATATATATATATATATAAATAATTTGGTTTGGGACTTACAGAAGAGTATATTAGTTGGTCAATCAATAGTCTCCATTGCCTACAACACTATATCAAATAAAAATACCACCATCACTTTGAAAAAGATTTCCATTAGCGTTGCTGTTTTTGTTGGCAATTAGACACTAAAAAGATTAACAAAATTTGCCACTCTGTCGTAGCCTATTGTCTCTCTCGCTTACTGGAATTTCGTAGCCATGGAGAGTTGACACATAACGCCTCACTCCTCCTCACACAGTGAATAATCACGCACAAGTTCAGAGATTCAAGCGCCGACCGCCGCCAAAAGCTACTGCATTCAACGACAAATTTGGGTTTTATTGTCGATCGAAATCCATCGCTGTTATAGTCACAACAACGAAGAAAAGAGGTGATGGACTGAACAATGGTGTAGTTCTTCCCTCATTGCAAGTTACCTATTATTATAATACCCCCCAAATTCATCTTTCTAATTGTGTTTTTAACTTTTACTGATGGCGATTGGTATAATGAACTAACAGTATCATATTCTTGAACGGCTTATTTCTCATTAAAAAAGTTACATACTTAAAGAAAGGATGAATTTGAGACAATTGACAGACTTTACCAATTATAAGGGCAACTGTGATTGCAAGATTCTTTCCTTCATCTTAAGCCTCAATACGAATAAAAAATTTAATTATATATATAAAAAAAAAAAAATCGTCAACCAATAATAGAATGCCTTCTCTAGTACAAAAAGAATCCAAACAAAACGTGGAAACATATAAAAAACAGCACAAAAGAAACGTTCCAATTCTTCATTCCTCTTGTGATCCTCTGCTCAAAACCAAATTTTTCTCTTCCTCATTCCAACATTTAAGAAATAAAACCACCCTCTCTCTCTCTAATCATGGCAAAGAAGAGAGAAGAAAGCGAAACGAGTATGTTCTTCGTTGGGATATTAGACGCCATGCCTCTGTTTACAAAAGAGCTGGTTGCTGGTGGTGCTGCTGGTGGCTTAGCTAAGACCGCTGTTGCCCCACTTGAGCGCGTCAAGATTTTGTTTCAGGTGCTCTTTTACTTGATTTTGATGTTTATTTGGTTATTCGTTTGTGGGTTTCTTTTTCGTTTCCCTTTTCTTGATTGTAATTCTGTTATAGTTTCCTGATGATTGTTGTTGGTCATGCTTTTGGATTTAGGATGACTGATTTTTTTAACTGTTGTTGAGTTTAGGTTTTAAGAGGTTAGACAATGCCGTGTAATGATGTTCTCTTTGGTTAGAGATAATTAGACCTGGTGAGAGTTTGGACTCAGGTTGGGTCCTCTTTTGACTCTCTGGAATTGCAAGTGTTTATTTTTCCAATTGATCGAATTATTTAAGTGAAATTTGACACCCTTTTCCAGTACTTAGTAATCGAGTGGGCTGGTGCCGGATTTTAACCGAAGCATTAACTCTGTGTTGATCTTCACTTCCCTGTGATGTATGGTGGGAATTGTCAAAAATGGTTTGTGATAATAGGAGTTGAAATAGATATTCCTTAATCAATATGAAGAGTTCATACACCCACTTTTGGATTAGTACCACAAATTTTGTGATTTTTTTCTGATAGTAGGAATTGAAATGTGTACTGATTAACCAATTAGAAGTGTCAATTCACCTGAAATTGAATTCCTCAGTTACCATGGCAAGTGTATGCCAACACAATTTATACTGTTGATTCGCTAATGTGTTGGGACTTTTTTTATTTTGGATGGTTTGTCTCACATGGTCAATATTCATTAAACCAACTCAATCTGTCCCACCTATTAATAATTAGTATCGTGAATAGTGTAAAAAATTATTATGTTATCATATAATTTGCTCATTTTGAGGCATGGACTGATTCTAATTATGATAGCAAAAGATCTGCTTCAAAAAAATTTACATTACATATCTTTTAGCTTTATTTATGTGTTCTATGAAATTCCAACAAATCTTCTTTTTTCTCATATTGGTACCGAAGTAGACTTCTGTTGGACACTTAAAGAGCCAATCTGTTTGTACATTATTCAGGGATTCTATTGTGTCAAATGGCATACAGTTTTGTCTATGATATTGGATTGGTGATTCTTTTTTATCATTAATTTCTTTTTGAGAATATTGTTCATGTTTCTGGGCTTTGTTTCAGCACTAAAAGTTCTCATTTATTGCCTTCATTCCAAGGCAAGGTCTTGGGAGGGTTGCTAAAAATATGGAATCCTATCATTGATCATTTTTGCATAAAGTGGCTATCTCAAGACTCAAACCTATACAAATTTGCTCATCAGTCCAAAAATTTTAGCATTCACAGGGCAATGGCTCTTGACATTAAACATGAATCATGCACTTGCATTGAATCTAGAGATGTAGATGAACTGTGAAGTTGGATTGATTTAGAGATTGGTAACTAAGCCTGGGAATATACAAGGAACTTACACATTAATTTTTTTTAGACTAGAAGAGCAGAATTTCATAGCGTCGGACTGTTTGGATCCATTAAAAAGATTTCAAACACAGAAGGTGTTATGGGTTTCTACAGGTGGATCTCCAAGTAATGCATTTTTGTGAAGGTTTGCAGAATATTGTCTACAGTTCACTATTTAATTTGTGGGATTTTGCTACAGAGGAAATGGTGCTAGTGTTGCTCGAATTGTTCCATATGCAGCACTTCATTATATGGCTTACGAGCAATACCGTAGATGGATTATCCTCAATTTTCCTGACATTGGGAGAGGCCCTGTACTTGATCTTGTAGCAGGATCAATTGCCGGAGGAACTGCTGTACTGTTTACTTATCCTCTTGATTTAGTTCGGACGAAATTGGCTTATCAGGTAATTATATTTTACTTATGTGTTTTCCTGCAAACCTTCAGCTCCCCCATCCAAAAATAAGAATAGTCATAATAATAATAATAATAATAAAAAGTATTCAATTGAACCATACTAGGCCTTAGCCAGGAGGTAAATAGAGAGGTGCCAAATTCTTATAGCGAGAGTGCCAGTGAAGGTTGCAGCACTTTACATGCAGGGTTTACTGCCTCTTCTTGTAGCTACATCCTATAATTATTAGCAGCCAATCGCTTGAAAAAGAATTGAAGTACGCATACTAATTTCATGAATCTTTCCCTGTTTATACTTCAAAAAATGTGGCTAAGTAGCAGTTGCTCATGCAGATTTCACCAAAAATGAACCTTCAAGGAGTAGTTAGTACAGAACAAGTTTACAGAGGGATTCTCGATTGTTTTCGTAAGACTTACAAAGAGTCTGGACTTAGAGGTCTCTATCGTGGTGCAGGTATGGACGCAAAAACAGCTTGTTTTGAGAATTGCTGTTACTATGTGTTTCAGTGATAACTATGCATCCTTGCACAATTAATGCATGAACAAAATTGTCAGCTCCATCACTCTATGGAATCTTCCCATATGCTGGTTTGAAATTTTACTTCTATGAGGAGATGAAGCGCCATGTTCCTGAGGAGCACAAGAAAGATATATCAGTGAAACTTGCATGTGGATCCATCGCAGGTCTGTTGGGTCAGACCTTCACATACCCTCTTGACGTCGTTAGAAGGCAAATGCAGGTAATTGTTTAATAGGTTTCTGATCCACATATTGTTGGAACAAAGATCAAAAGTGAGATTTCAGAATTGTAACGAGGGAAATTCATCTTATTAGGTAGAAAGGTTCTTGCCATCTAATAGTGCAGAGACAAGAGGAACAATACAGACTCTTGTTATGATTGCTCAAAAGCAAGGATGGAAGCAATTATTTTCAGGGCTCAGCATCAACTATTTGAAGGTACAAAACTCCTGTCATTTTAATGTACTTCTTCCCTCAATTGTGGCTAACAATGTGGTGGTGTATACACTAGGTTGTACCATCTGTGGCAATTGGGTTTACAGTTTACGACATTATGAAATCATTCTTGAGAGTTCCAGCACGAGATGAAGCTGTAATAGAAGTGGTAACAAACGAGAGAAATAGTCAACCATCGCTTCATTCTTCATAATAATTTAACTCATTGTTAAATCAGAGCAATATTCTTAGTCAAAGTCGTCAAAAGCTTTGTTTTGTCTTCTGAATTGTGATTTTAGATTGACTAGTACTATTCATGCCCATTTGTAATCTGTGCATTCTATTCTTTCAAGCTGTATTCATCCTATGTAGATCACATTCTGGCTGACAATAAACATTTTTGTTAGGTCTAGTGCACAGATTTAAGGGTTTATAAGCTGCCAAACATTGTGGCTGAGATTTCTGCTTGGTTTTACTCTTGTAAAATAATGTTACCATTTGAGGACAAGATACAATTGTACATACAAGTATAAGATCAATAAAAGAGTTCTGATTCAACTACTATGTGAAAATGTTTTCTTTCCAAGGAAGAGAGTTATCTAGTGACATCTTCAGGCTTCAGTTTCCGGAAGCAGCCATTAGATCATAGGTATCTTGACTGCTGTTTATATTTCCTTATTGTTTATCATATGATATTGTCTATGTAATTTGCAAGATCTAGTTAACTTTTTTCATAGACCAGCATACTGGACAATGTCAAATGATTTCCCATAAACTTTGGCTTCCTTCAAATATTTCATATGTATAATACTACTAGAAAATCAATATATTGTTAGGGATTTAGATCCTATTGTTTAGAAGTGCTTCTGGTATCTTTGAAAAAAAAAAACATTTTCAACCCCTTTTGTTGGAAAATATAGTTTAAGTTCTTTTAGACTTTTACATAAGGTATATTGGCTCTAACTTGCTTTATTAAATAAACCGCTTGTAGTTATTTCAAGTAGGGATCATCTGTAATTCGCAAAAAAGAGCCAAATATAACGATCAATATAATTTAAGGTATGAATAATTTTTGTTTGCCGAAAAGCAATCTTTGGGGACAAAACGAAAACCGCAGGTTTTGTGGTATGACATGTGCTTAGGCTGGGAACTTTAACCTCTCGGGGAATGATTTCTATAGGTTCCCGAACATGGAGTACAGAAGAAAATAAAAACAGATTGGAAAATCTTACATAATGCCAAAGACATAAAACTAAATTGATTCTTCAACTGGATTTCCATTGAAATGATGCTAAAAGTAAGTACAAGCATAATGTACAACACCAAAAACTTTCGTACCAGTAAATCCCTAATCAAGAATTAATTTGGTTTTCCTTGATACTGCTATCAATGGATATTGCATTGGACATTAATGTCAAGTGTCGCCCACAAATGAGCATAGTGTTAACATCTCTACCAATAATCTCCACAAGAGCATTTGCCATTCCTGAAATGATGAAATCGCTTGTTATCCCGGACAATTAACTCTCTTCCAACAATCTTTGACATGATTTTTATTGCGTTGTGGCAATCACCACAGATTCTAAGGTTCTTGATGATCCTAAGTGGCATCCTAGCTGGGGTACTAATCAAACCATAAGCAATTGCCAATCGCTCACTATGATATTGCAAGGCCTTCTCTTTTGCCTCTTCATCAATGTCATGAAGCACATATCTTGTGTCTGGAACATACCCTGCTTCCCTCATCTGTCCATTTAAGTCTTTCATCTTCTCATACCCCTCTCCTCTGTAATGGTCTGTGCACCGATAGTCACTCACTCTATTCTTCTCCTCAAGCATGTTAATTGCAGATTGCTTCTTCCTTGGTGGCAATGGAATTTTATTAACAATTGCCTTAGAAGGATCAAGATCAACCAATAACTCCTCAACACGGTCTTCAAGTTCAACATCTCCATGAATTCGAGCAAAATTCTTAAGAGCCTCCCAAACTTTTACTGTGGGCTCAAATGGCATTCTTTCAATAAACTCCTCAGCTTCATTCAAATGACCAGCTCTTCCTAGAACCTCAATAATCCCTAAGTAATGATCAATCCCTGGAACAATACCATACTCATTATTCATCAAATCAAAGTATACAAATCCTTCTTTAACAGCTTCTGCACTAGCACATGCTGCCAAAACAGCCACAAAAATCTCCTTATCTGGTTGAAAGCCTGTTTTTCTCATTTGCTCAAACAGCAACAACCCATCACCACCTTGCCCATTTTCCGCATATCCATTGATCATTAATTGCCACGAACTAAAATTTCTTTGACCCATTCGATCAAACACCTTGCGTGCAACTCTCGTTTTACCACATTTCCCATACATTTGGATCAATTTATTGTTCAATTCAATATCAGCAACAAAAGCTGACTTCTTTAACAACTCATGAACCATTTTCCCCTTCTCAATCGACATTAAATTCCCACAAGAATCCAACAACGAACTAAACACATCATATCCACCAGAAACACCTTGATCCATGTACTCTATTGCTTCAGTAATCTTACCCTCCTTGCACAAACTCATCAAATCAACATCAAGACTCTCTAATCGTGCGTTTCCACGCAGTGGGTCGTTCTCATTTTGATTATTGTTTGTCTTAAGCTTTTGTTCCTTCGAGGGGGGATTTCTCAGTGTTTTGTTAAACCGACTGTTGGTTGTTCTCTCCCCATCGGGGCGGCGATGAACCCTGGAATTGGGCGTTGCGTAGGCGCAGAGTGGTTTAAGGCGAGATAAAGTTTTGAGAGTGACTGAGGGCGAAGAGTACGGATGGCTGATTTTAGAGTTGAGGTTAGAGGAGGTTATCATGGAGTTTCCTGCGCGTTGAATGGATACCACAGACACCATTGTTTATCGCTCTCTCTACTGAAGCTCAGCTCTGCTTCAAAGTTTTGTCGTTTGCGAACATTCCCTTCAATGAAGTATGTGAAAATATCGCAAATCTATTTTGTCAAAACAATTCACTGTTTTGGCTTCCGTGATCTGTTTAGCGTTGCTGTCATGATGATAATTTCAAGGCTCAATTTCAACCCACCCCACATTGTTTTAATAAATATCAAATTAGTCCCAATATTTTTGTAATCTTATATTCCACCCCACACCATTATTTTATGCCGTTAAAAATAAATGATCGAGTATAGTTAACGGAGTAATGCACATTTTTGCCACTATTTTTTTTTTTTGTTGGTTTGTAAAAATCACTGTAAAAATATTAAACTATCCTTAAAAAAAATTAATTTATTTTATTTTAAACAATTAAAATTTTATTTCTTAGAACAATTAATTTGAGCGAATTACACATACCATGTGGGGCGTGATATACAGTTGCAAAGAATTTGGAGATAATATGATATTTGTAAAAAACTGACGGCAGTGCGCTGAAATTTACCCAAATTTCAAATGTTTAGTAGCTTATATAAGGTGCCTTAAAACTCGATATTGATATTTATGTGCGCAAATGCGAACTGCCGTTGGTAGTTCTTCACCAGAATAGTATTAAAACTGCTGGCAAAAACTTTGAAGCTTATAAACAAGTTCAACACTGCTGTAGAATAAATTGAAAGTAAATAAATGACCTGTAGATTCCAAATATTCAATATCAGAACAAAGTCACTCCTCCACCTCCTAGTATTTCTGTTCAGCAATCTACCAGCATATGGATGAGGTCCAGCAAGCAATCATCCACAAACAAAACAATCACTTGAATGAAAAAGGGAATATCACTAATATAAATAATAATAAATAGATTGTTTAATTTTTGTTTGGACCCAGAGAATGATAGAATCTTCATAAAACAATCTCTTCAACACATTCCCAGCTTCAGCACATATCACCAAAGCCAGCCAAAAGAGAAAAATACACAACAGCTTCAGCATTGTAACATTATCCATGGCAGTATGCATATATCTGCATAATATGATAACAGAACTTAAAGAAAAAAAAGAACAAATGGTCAAATTATATAGTCTGACCACTCAGAGATGAAGGAAGTATGATCCATGGACTCCCCTGGACATTCCTCATTTCTTGTCGGCTTTTCATTTCCTCCCACCAACCTTGCTGGGTTCCCCACTGCAGTGGTTCTTGGCGGTACATCAATCAGTACAACCGATCCTGCCCCAATTTTTGCACCCTCCCCAATCTTCACATTCCCTAATATGGTTGCACCAGCCCCGATCAACACCCCATCTCCAATCTTTGGGTGTCGATCCCCACATGCCTTCCCAGTACCACCCAGTGTAACATGATGCAAAATTGAAACATTGTTACCAATCACTGCTGTCTCGCCGATCACCACACCCGTTGCATGATCAAACAAAATCCCTTTTCCTATTCTTGCTGCTGGGTGTATATCAACAGCAAATACATCAGAGATGCGCGAGTGTAATGCTAGTGCCAGTGGCCTCCTTGACTGAGTCCAAAGCTTGTGTGCTACTCGATGAGCCTAATGCAATGACCCAAAAGGAAAGGCAGTTAAAAGAAATAAATGAAGTAAGAAATGCCAGACATCTGTTTCCACTATCTGAATTGATACTTCACACTGCAATCCTTTTACACGTGCCATTGTATCCTTTCAAAATACTCAGAAATCTTTAGTAAACAGGTCCTTAAACATTATAAAACTAAAATTGGATTGTTATTTCAATATTCAAAAAATGAAGCACATCTCCTACAAATAAGAAATCTACATCTCTGTCAATGGTGAAACTTGTAAAATAACTGCAGAGGATATAGTCCTTGTATATAAACATAATGATTGACCTTAATGCTGCTGTTTAAACTCAGCCCGAATGACATAACTTGAATTGGTGGCCTTAGACTTCAATAATTTCCCTGAACTCCATGAAACAGAAGTTTAGAGTATGTTTAGAAGTGCTTTTGCAGAAAGTTGAGAATAAATGCTTTCAGTAATAGCACCTATCAAATTCTTTATTAAAACGGCACTATAAGATGTTCTCTCTCTCTCTCTCTCTCTCTCTCTCTCTCTCTCTCTCTTTTTCCCCTTTTTCTTTGACCTAAAAAACACTTTCCAGAAAAGCACTGTTATGTGCATTACGCCCATTGCAGTATGATTCCTAGATTTGCGAGGTTTGTGATGAAGTTGGGAAGTCCAGCCACGTTGTTGATATGTTTTGAATAAGTCAGATTTATTGCATTAGCACGTTTAGCATTCTCGTTAATGGTTGCTATTTTATTTCCTAGATTTATGCATTTTGTTGTTATTTCCAGTGCTCATGTACAGCTATAAAACCCCCAACCATTCGAATAAAGGCAGACTTGAGTAAATTGCCTCCACCTTCCTCTAAACTTCTTCGTTCTCTAAAAAATTACTCTTATTAGAGGTATCAGAGCCCACAAGTCCCAAGTTCCGAACATGGACACCCGCGGTAAAACCAATGTAGAATTCCACAATGAAGTCAATGAAGCCTTAGCCCGTCCTGAATCCAGTTTCGATCAAGTAAATGCTACCTTGCAAACAGTCTTGACCGAACTCCAAGCCCTCCGAACCTACCAAAGTATGAACAATAACCCTTCAAAAGTCAGCCCTTTCACACACAAGGGATCCTCACAACCTTACGCATCTCAAACCAATAATGACCAATCACACCTCAAACTATCCTTCCCCAAATTCGATGGAGATGACCCTAATGGATCTATAAGGCAGAACAATACTTTGAAATCAAGAACATCACACCATCCCAACAAGTCCAGCTAGCTTCTTTCCACCCAGAAGGAGTTGCCCTCCAATAGCACCGGTGACTCATGAAATTCAGAGGACCCCTCACTTGGGAAAAATTCACCAGGGCAGTTTTATTTCAATTTGGCCCAACTGATTATGAAGACCCTCTGAAGCCATAACTTGCCTTAAACAAACCTCTACTGTAGCTACATATCAAGAAACCTTTGAAAGGCTCTCCCACCGGGTTGAAGGCTTACTAGAAAGCTTCCTAATTGGCTGTTTTGTGGCATGACTACGAGATGAGGTTTGACTCAACTAGAAGATAAAGCAGCCACGCACCTTGGTAGAGGCCATAGGAGTCAATCGCATGGTTGAAGAAAGGAACCAGTTAGTTAGGAAATCTACTACACCAATTTGTCCTCCACCACTCATAGCCACACTGAAGGTTCCCACAAACCCTACTTTCGGCGTACTCGGGCCACATCCATCTCGGCGAACCAACTAAACACCATTTCGCAAAATAACTAGTCAAGAAGCACGGGAACGATGAGAGAAAGGTCTATGTTATTATTGCAACAAAAAATTTACTCCAGGCAACCGCTGTGAGAGGCCACAATTGTTCATGATCAAAGACTTAAGCCAAGATGAAGGAGATGTTGAGGACAACCCACTGGAAGAAACCAATCCTCACACTTTACCTGAAATTTCCTTTCATGTCATCGCAGGTGCTGAACATCCCCAAACCATCCGAGTAATGGGCAAACTAAAAAACAAATGTGTCACAATGCTAGTAGATGGTGGAAGCACTCATAATTTCATCGATCAGGCAATCATCTCAAGGCTTGGATTACCTATTAATCAAAGTACAAAGATGCAAGTCATGGTGGCTAACCGGGAGAAGGTCGAGTGCACTAGACAATGTCAAGCACTCACCATCACTATTCAAGGGCAACCAATCACCACTGACTATTATGTACTTCCTGTCGCAGCATGTCAATTGGTCCTAGGTGTGCAATGGCTTGAAACTCTTAGTCCAGTTCAAATAGACTACAAATGGCTTACCATGAGCTACACCGAGGATGGAAAGACTCACATTCTTCAAGGTTTGGGTAGATCCGACATGAAGGCAATGACTGACAAGGAGTTCCACGGGTTGCAGGGTATGGGGCTGTTTTTCCAAATCATTCCTGCAAATGATAAAACCCAAACAAGGCTATATCTGACCAAGTTGGATAGTCTCCTAATTGAATTCTTGCACGTATTTGACAAACCCATTGAATTGCCTCCACGACGATCCCATGACCATAAAATACCCTAACAATCCACTAAAGAACCTATGAGTGTGAGGCCATATCGATATCCCTATTACCAAAAAACCAAAATAGAAAAGATGGTGAAGGAACAACAACAATCTGGGCTAATTTGGCCAAGTAACAGCCAGTTCTCATCATCGGTGTTATTAGTAAAAAAGGCGAACGGGACATGGCGATTCTGTGTAGACTATTGAGCTCTAAATGAGATAAATGTCAAGGACAAATATCCAATTCTGGTGATTGATGAACTACTCAATGAACTACAAGGGTCCAAGTATTATTCCAAATTAGACTTACGCTCTGGGTATCATCAAATCCGCGTGCAAGAAGTTGACATCCCTTAAACAGCTTTTCGAACCCATGAAGGGCACTACTAATTTGTTGTAATGCCTTTAGGTTTGACCAATGCTCCAGCAACATTCCAGAGTCTCATGAACGATCAATTTAGGCCATACCTCCGAAAATTCATCTTGGTTTTTTTTTTATGATATTTTGATACATTCCAAATCATGGAAGGAACACCTCACGCATTTACAGATTGTTTTGCAAATTTTATCAACTAATCGTTTGTTTGCCAAAGAATCGAAATGTCAATTTAGTGTTTTGCGGGTCAATTACTAGGGCCACATTATTTATGAGCAAGGAGTAATGGTTCATCCCTCTAAAATCCAAGCTGTTCTTGAATGGCCTACGCCAATGACAGTAAAGGGGGTTTGCAGATTTCTTGAATTGGCTGGTTACTACCAAAAATTCATTCGCAATTTTGGAAGTATAGCAACGCCATTAACCCAACTTTTGAAGAAAAGTGGTTTCCACTAGAACAAAGCAACAGAGCTGGCCTTTAAGCAATTAAAAGAAGCACTTACTTCACCACCAGTGTTATGCCTACTCGATTTCTCTCAGCAATTTGTAATTGAGTGCGACGCTGGTGGAAATGGACTTGGTGCCATTCTATCCCAACAAAATCGACCAGTGGCATTTTTAAGTGAAGCACTTTAAGGTTCGACTAACATTGTCCACTTATGAGAAAGAAATGTTGGCCATTGTCAAGGCTATTTGCAAATGGTAACCCTACTTGCTCAGAAAGCCATTCACCGTACACACTGACTAGAAAAGTCTCAAGTATCTATTAGAGCAGTGAATTACAACACCAGCTCAAACTAGATGGTTACCAAAGATACTCGGTTATGATTATAAAATCGAGTACCAGAAAGGATAGAAAATCATGGTGCAGATGCCTTGTCCCGAGTAGTAGAACTCCAATTTCTATCACTCTCCATGCCTTGTGCGGATTGGTGGCCGATACTACAGAAAGAAGTCTAACAGGATCCTTTTTATGGAAAATTGCATTAAAAGGAGTATTCCAATTCCCACCATCAACTGCATCAACATGATGGCGTATGGTTTAAAGGTAACAAAATTCTCTTGCACCACTTCCATTTTGATTCCTAACAGATTGGCTGACTGGCTGACTGCCACTCCTCAGCCATCGGAGGGCATTTTGGGTTTCATAAAACACTCACCCAACTCAAGCACTCTTTTACTGGGACCAACATGCGCCAACAAGTAAATTTTTTTTTACAAGAATGTGATACGTGTCAACGGTTCAAGACTGATTGCATGAGACGGGCAGGGTTGCTACAACCATTGTTGATACCAACTTAGACTTGAATCGATATATCCATGGATTTCATATAAGGATTACCCCCTTCTCAGGGACATACAACCATCATGGTAGTGGTCGATCATTTATCCAAGCATGCTCACTTCATAGCCCGGAAACATCCATTTATAGCCATAATGGTAACCACGGCTTTTATCACGGATGTGGTACGCTTACACAGCATTCCAACATCGATTGTTAGCAACCACGATAAGGTATTTCTTAGCACATTTTGGCAGACTCTATTCCAGCTACAAGGTACCAAGCTATGCATGAGTTCAAGTTACCATCCTCAAACGGATGGCCAAACCGAAGTTGTAAATCGCACCTTAGAACAGTACCTACGAAGCTTTACTAGTGACCAACCACAGAAATGGTTTGAGAGGATCCCTTGGGCCGAGTTCAACTACAATACGACAATCCACACATCCACTAAGATGACACCATTCGAGGCTATGTATGGGAAAACTCCTCCAAATTTATTAGTGTATGTGCCATGCACCTCCCGTGTACAGGCTGTAGATGAGTACCTTCGCAACAGGGACACCATCCTTCGTGAGCTTTGACACAACCTCCTACTGACTCAGAATCGAATGAAGTGTCAAACTGATCAACATCGCCGAGAGGTAACTTTTGCTGAAGGTGATTATGTGTACCTCAAGTTACAACCTTACTGTCAATTGTCAATGGCTCCTCGTAGCCCCATGAAACTTGCTCCATGCTTCTTTGGACCATATAAAGTCATCGAAAGGGTGGGAACTGTGGCACACAGATTGGATCTTCCATCGGGATCTCAAATGCATGATGTGTTTCATGTGAGCTTATTACTGAGGTATCAGGGACCAGCCAATCCTCCTTCAGCTCCACTACCTCCTGTCTCAGAGACTTCAGACCTTCTCCCACAGCCTGAACAAATCCTGGGTTGCGTGCGATTTAGAAGGGAAAATATCATCCCAAGACCGAGATTTTGGTGAAATGGAAAGGAGCTCCACCAGAAGATGTGACTTGGGAGAACAAATGGCGCCTTGCCAAATCCTATCCTAAATTTATCCTTGAGGACAAGGATTGCTAACGGGGAGGAATGTTATGCGATTTGCGATGAAGAAGTTGGGAAGTCCAGCCACGTTGTTGATATGTTTTGAATAAGTTAGATTTATTGCATTAGCACGTTTAGCATTCTCGTTAGTGGTTGCTATTTTATTTCCCAGATTTATGCATTTCGTTGTTTTTTCCAGTGCTCATGTACGGCGATATAAAGCCCTCAACCATTCGAATAAAGGCAGACTTGAGTAAATTGCCTCCACCTTCCTCTAAACTTCTTCCTTCTCTAAAAAAATTACTCTTATCAAGCACCCACTAAGACTACCATCGTTACAGACAAAAGAACTCACAAATAGCGATAGACGATTATTTCGTCATTGCCATCTGATAACTGTTGTTTAAAATCAGAAGCAAGGCACAAACTTAATGTTTTAATAATTCAAATTTGTCTTCCACGTTATCATTCGTGACAGATAGATTTTTCATACCAGAAATAATAGTTAAACAAATTTCAATATTTGCAATTCTACCATAAATTGTACCTGGCAAGCCAAGAAGCCTTTGTAATTGAGGAGGCAGTGTGAGAAAGAAACACAAGCAGGGTCACGAACACGCGCGGCGCGGAGATCGGCGACGGCGGCTGCGCGGAGAGCTGGGTCAGATGTGAAAGTGTTCAGAAAGAGATCGTATAATAGAGTCGAGAGAAGCGTAGAGGAGCAGAGCTTGTTCCCTAAATGAAACGACAGCGATCTCTCCAAAGAAGAATGAGAAAGGATGGTGGAGTAGAGGTAGCTGGCTAAAGCCGGTTCCGACTCGGCGTCGCGGCGGGCCTCGGCTTTGATCTGGGCCCACACCCATGCCTCGTCATCGCCGGCGGATGTTTCTATTGTTGAATTTGGTGGTGGAGATGGGTACCTGAGCTCGCCTGAGGGCATCTCTGAACGATGTCGTGAGAATTTTAAGTCTTCTTGTTATCCAGTTGTTTGTGTTCTGAAGATGTTTTCCAAGTTATTGCCCAGAGAAATGGGAAAATTTATAAAATAATCCCCTTTTCTGACTCACCAAATTCAATTTTATTAAATAATTTAATTTTAACTAATTTGAATACTTTTAATCTTTATTATCGCCCAAACTTTAATTACAGTATAAGTACTATAATATTTTTAATTTTTTAAAAAATTTATATAATAAATAATAAATAATAATTAGTTAAATTAAATTAATTTATAATAAATTATTTTATAATAAAATTAACATAAAATTATACTACAATTAAAAAAATAAATTAAATTTTTTTTAAAAAATTATACAGTACCTTAAGCCCAATTTTTTTTAATTTTTTATTTTTTATTTAATAAAATTTATATAATAAATAATTTTTTACTTATAAAATATACGTAATAAATAATAAAATTTATATAATAAATATTATTTATTTAATAAAATTTTAAATATAAATAATAAATAATAAAAATTAAAAAAAAATGTTACAATACTACGCTTGGTCGTGGACCCTAGCACAGGGTGTAGCCTATAGCACGGTAGAAAATTTTTAAAAAATTTTTTATTTAATAAAATTTATATAATAAATAATTTTTTTATTTTTTAAACATACGTAATAAATAAAAAAATTATATAATAAAAATTTTTATTTAATAAAATTTTAAATATACATAATAAATAATAATAAAATACTACAATATCTATGCTCGGGTCTCCAGCCTAAGTGTAGACTGTGGCATTATTATAGAGTCACTCTAGTTCGAGCAGTATTGTAGCAATTTTTTTTAATTTTTTTCTCTTTTAATAAAATTTATATAATAAATAATTTGTTAAAAAAATATAAAAAATAATAAGTAATGAAATTAATTTTTTAATTTTAAAATTTTAAAATTTTATATAATTTTTTATTTTTTAATATAAAAAATAGAAAAAAATAGTTTTTTAGTTTTTATT
>JAXCLQ010000013.1:8707289-8747472 GCA_035584115.1 Cedrela odorata | reverse complement strand
TTTTTTTTTTTTAAACTTTTTTGATATTTTTATAAAATACAGGGACCAGTTTGATAATCAAGCTTTATACAAAAGTTTAAACGGCTGTGATTCTTCCTCCACCTAAAGCCACAAAAGAATAAAAAATAATATTTTATTTAATTATTTTAATAAATAAAAACACGTCAACGAATGCCTTCTCTAAAACAAAAATAAAAAAATTCAAACAAAGCGTGGGCTTTCTCTGACTTGTCATATGTCCATAACATATAAAAACCAACATAAAAGAAACGTTTCAATTCTTCATTCCTCTTCTGATCCTCTGCTCAAAACCAAAATTTTCTGTTCATCAAACATTTAAGAAATAAAACTACCCTCTCTCTCTCTCTCCTTCTCTCTCTAATCATGGCAAAGAAGAGAGAAGAAAGTGAAACGGGTATTTTCTTGGATGGGATATTAGACGCCATGCCTCTGTTTACAAAAGAGCTGGTTGCCGGTGGTGTTGCTGGTGGCTTAGCCAAGACTGCTGTTGCCCCACTTGAGCGCGTCAAGATTTTGTTTCAGGTGCTCTTTTACTTCATTTTGATGTTTTTTCTTTTTGGTTTTTCGTTTGTGGGTTTCTTTTTCATTTTCTTGATTGTAATTCTGTTATAGTTTCCTAATGGTTGTTGTTGATTATGCTTTTGGATTTACGACGACTTTATAACTGTTGCTGAGTTTAGATTTTAAGAGGTTAGAAAATGCGTGTAGTGCTGGTCTCTTTGGTTGGATATAATTGGACTTGGTGAGAGTCTGGACTCAGGTTTGGGTCCACTTTTGACGCTCTTGAATTGAAAGTGCTTATTTTTTCAAATGATTATCCAATTATTTTAGGTGTTTTTGATACCCTTTCCTAGTACAGGGTAATTGAGTGTGCTGGTGCCGGATTTTATCTAAGGCATTAACGCTGTGTTGATCTTTACTTCCCTGTGATGTATGGTGGGAATTATAAAAAATGATATGTGATAGTAGGAGTTGAAATAGATATTCCTTAACCAATATGAAGAGTTAACACCTGAAATTAAGTTACACATTGAGTTCATCAGATTTTTGCCACACTCACTTGGGGATTAGTACCACTAATTTGTTATTTTTTTGGATAGTAGGAATTGAAATAAGTGTTGATTAACAAATTAGAAGTGTCAACTCACCTGGAATTGAGTTCCTCAGTTACAGTGGCAAGTGTATACCAACACTATTTATACTTTTGATACACTAATGTATTGGGACATTTTTGATCTTGAATGATTTGTGTCACATGGTCAATACTCATTAAACCAACACAATCCATAGACTGCCACACCCATTCATGATTAGTATCGCGAGTTTTCTAAAACATTACGTGTTATCATATAATTTGCTCATTTTGAGGCATGGACTGATTCTATGTTGGTTTACTCTAAAATCAATCTTTTATTTTTTGGAAGGTAGCCCTATTATGATAGCAAAAGATCTGCTTCAAAAAAATTTACTTTGAAATGGAAATTCATTAAGATTCTTTTATCTTTATTTATGCGTTCTATCAAATTCCAACAAATCATCATTTTCTCATATTGGTACCAAAGTAGACTTTTGTTGAACACTTGAAGAGCCAATCTATTTGTACATCATTCAGGGGTTCTATTGTGTCAAATGACATTTCTGTGTATGATATTGGATTCTATTTTATCATTCATTTCTTTTTGGGAATATTGTTCATGTTTTTGGGCTTTGTTCCAGCCACTAAAAGTTGTCATTTATTGCCTTCATGCCAAGGCAGGGTCTTGGGAAGGTTGTTAAAAATATGGGATCTTACCCTTGATCATTTTTGCATAAAGTGGCTATCACAAGATTCAAACCTATACTCTTTTGCTCGTCAGCTGGAGAATTTTACCATTTACAGGGCAATGGGTCCTGACATTAAACATGAATCATGCACTTGCATAAGTGCATTGAATCTAGAGATGGACATGAACTGTGAAGTTGGATTGATTTAGAGATTGGTAACTAAGCCTGGAAATATACAAGGAACTTACTCATTCATATTTTTCAGACTAGAAGAGAAGAATTTCATAGCATGGGACTGTTTGGATCCATTAAAAAGATTTCAAACACAGAAGGTGTTATGGGTTTCTACAGGTGGATCTCCAAGCCAATGCATTTTAAGTGAAGGTTTGCAGAATATTGTCTACAGTACACTATTTAATTTGTGGGATTTTGCTACAGAGGAAATGGTGCTAGTGTTGCTCGAATTGTTCCATATGCAGCACTTCATTATATGGCTTACGAGCAATACCGTAGATGGATTATCCTCAATTTTCCTGACATTGGGAGAGGCCCTGTACTTGATCTTGTAGCAGGATCAATTGCCGGAGGAACTGCTGTACTGTTTACTTATCCTCTTGATTTAGTTCGGACGAAATTGGCTTATCAGGTAATTATATTTTATTTTTATGTTTTCCAGCAAACCTCCTGCTCCCCCCTCCAAAAATAATAATAGTGATCATAACAAAAAAAATGTATTCAATTGAACCATACTTGGCTTTAGCCAGGAGGTAAACATAGAGGTGCCAAATTCTTTTAGCGAGAGTGTTGGTGAAGGTTGCCACACTTTACTTGTGGGGTTTTCTGCCTCTCCTTGTAGCTACATCCTATAATTATTAGTAGCCAATCACATGAAAAGAATTGAAGTATGCATTACAATGATATACTAATTTCACAATTCTGTCCCTGTTTATGCTTCATAAATGTGGCTAAGTAGCAGTTGTTCATGCAGATTGTTGGTTCACCAAAAATGAACCTTCAAGGAGCAGTTGGTGCAGAACAAGTTTACAGAGGAATTCTTGATTGTTTTCGTAAGACTTACAAAGATTCTGGACTTAGAGGTCTCTATCGTGGTGCAGGTATGGCTGTGAAAACAGCTTGTTTTGAGAATTGCTGTTACTATGTGTTTTAGTGATAACTGTGCATCCTTGCACTTTTAATGCATGAACATAATTGTCAGCTCCATCACTCTATGGAATCTTCCCATATGCTGGTTTGAAATTTTACTTCTATGAGGAGATGAAGCGCCATGTTCCTGAGGAGCACAAGAAAGATATATCAGTGAAACTTGCATGTGGATCCATTGCAGGTCTGTTGGGTCAGACCTTCACATACCCTCTTGATGTTGTTAGAAGGCAAATGCAGGTAATTGTATTATAGGTTTCTGATTCACATGTGGTTGGAACAAAGATCAAAAGTGAGTTGTCAGAATTATAATGGGGGAAATTCATCTTATTAGGTTGAAAGGTTCTCGCCATCTAATAGAGCAGAGTCAAGAGGAACAATGCAAACCCTTGTTATAATCGCTCAAAAGCAAGGTTGGAAGCAATTATTTTCAGGGCTCAGCATCAACTATTTGAAGGTATGAAAATCCTGTCATTTTAATGTACTTCCCTCAATTGTGGCTTACGATGTATTGGCGTATACACCAGGTTGTACCATCTGTGGCAATTGGGTTTACAGTTTATGACATTATGAAATCATTCTTGAGAGTTCCAGCACGAAATGAAGCTGTAATAGAAGTGGTAACAAACAAGAGAAATAGTCAACCGTCTCTTCACTCTTCATAATGATTTAACTCGTTAAATTGGAGCAATATTCTTAGTCAAAGTCATCAGAAGCTTTGCTTTGTCTTCTGAATTGTGATTTTAGATTGACTTGTACTATTCAAGCCCATTTGTAATCTGTGCATTCTATTCTCTCTAGCTGTATTCAGCCTATGTAGATCACATTCTGGCTTCCAATAAACATTTTTGCTAGGTCTAGTGCACAGATTTGAGGGATTATAAACTGCCAAACATTATTGACGAGATTTTCGGGTGGTTTCCCCATGTAAAATAATGCTACCACCTGAGGACAAGACACAAGTGTACGTACAGGTATAAGATCAATAAAAGAGTTCTGATTCAACTACGTTGTGAAAATGTTGAAGTGAGTTATCTAGTAACATCTTCAGGCTTCAGTTTCAAGAAGTAGCCATTAGATTGCTGTTTATATTTCCTTATTTTTTATCATATGATATTTGAGTTTTTAATAGAAATGGTCATATTTTTAGGCTCAATTTTATTAATGAGCCAATCTAAATTCACCTTACATTTATGGCCAAAACACACCTTTCATACCTATTTTACCTCTATTTTTTTCATTTCTTCGTGTTTGTATTATCTGTTGTATATTTTGGAGACAAAAATAGTAAATACGAAATTATTGGGCGATCACATTGATAAAGTATCAACGAAATTTGTGCAAGCATTCAAATCGGTTCCGATTACGACGACTGGAGTGACTAAAATAAAACAAATGTTACATTGAATTGAACAAGTATAGGTTAGTATTACGCTTTGTGAGATCCATTTTATGTTGTCATTGTATTGATTTTGGTTTGCTTAGTTAATGCATATTAGAGCTTAAGAATTATTATTATACAAATTTTATTTCATTTTGAATGTGATATGCTAATTTTCAATACAAAAGAACTCATTGATATATCGAAGAAGATGAGAAACAGTGTCATCTCGAGGAATTTTATCGCCTCTCGAATTTTTTTTTCCTCCCCTCGATGATTTTCATCGCCCCTTGAAGGTTTTTTTGTCGCCCATCGATGTTTTTTGTCTCCCATCGACGTTTTTTGTCTCCTCTCGATGAAAACTGGATAACTTGACCAGAAACTAAAAACTACATTTATTGTTCTGATTTTTATCGAGTTGCTGCAATTTCTTTTAGAAGTACGTTGTGTACAAGTTGCCCTAAGAATACTAGCTTCTGCAACTGCAAAAATCTGCCAAAACATGATTGTGCGAACAAACTAAGCTACTCCGCAATTAATTTATTATGTATCCTTTCAACCACCCACAAGTGAAACAAGGATGTAACGACACCAAGAAAAAAATCTTATTCTCTTGTTTTTAATACCCTATTAATATTGCTGCTTGGTGTACCCATTGATAACTGTCATCATTACAGCAAAAAAATGTGGAAAACATTAGAAAAATTTGAAAACAACAGCCACATATTCTCCTCAACAAATTTTGTCCATGCAGACTAGCGACACTCGATGATTTTCATTGAGACAAACAAAATAGAAATGTCTGCCAAATATCTCGACAAAATTCATCAAGACAGTAATATAATCTTGACGAATTTCGTCGAGATATTCAATATGCATACCTAACTGAATATCTAGATGAAATGTCTGCTAAATATCTCGACGAAATTCATCGAGATAGTAGTATAATCTCGACGAATTTCATCGAGATATCCAATATGCATTCCTAGTTGGATATTAAATAGAAATATCTGCCAAATATCTTGACGAAATTTATCGAGATAGTAATATAATCTCGACGAATTTCGTCGAGATATCCAGCATGCATGCCTAGCTGAATATCTCGATGAAATGTTTGTCAAATATCTCGACGAAATTCATCAAGATAGTAATATAATATCGACGAATTTCATCGAGATATCCAGTATGCATCCCCAGCTATTTCTATAATGTATCTATCGAGCCTCGATGAATTCCGTGGAGACTTACAAAATTCATTTCATCGTTAAGACTCGACGAAATTCATTGAGTATCCATTAATTTCATCGAGGGGCGATGAAAATTCATCAAGATTAATTAGTACGTCAACCCTCGACAAATTTTCATTGCCTCTTGACGAAGTTAAAACGTTGCCTCTCGATGTTTTAACTTTGTTTTTTTCAATTTAAAAAACACAAAACAACAAATCCCATTGCCTATTATAAATAATGTAAATTCAACTACTCATATTTACACATTTTAATAAACAAAAATGAACCAAATCACAGATGAATTCAAGAAAACTTACTAATTATGTAGAGGAAAGTGAATTACAGGAACTCTCTTTCTGTTTACACTGTTTGTGAAATAGATATCTCGACAAAATTTCACGCGACAAGAGGCGAAATGGAATAGTTGGGAACAGTTCAAGAGAGTTGAGAGGGAAACGAAGAAGCATGAGTAAAATGGGTATGAAATGTATGTTTTAACCATAAATGTAAGGTGAATTTAGGTTGGACCGTTAATAAAATTGAGCCAAAAAAATATGGCTATTTATGTTAAAAACCCATAATATTTTGTCTTATGTAATTTGGATTTTTTCATCTGTTTTTTTTTTTTTTGAACATTTTTACAATATTTTTAATGTTGATTGGTTGAAATAGAGGGAAAAAATTATATTTGCATTAAAAATACATTTGGACTCCTTCTCACAAAAGTAGTTAATAGATATTTTTATAAATGTCCCTTTGGTTTACCAAATATGGTTAAAGTTGTATTTGAAGAAATATTAAATAAATATTTTACCAAAAATGTTTTGAAGGACTCAAATTTACTTTATTGATTAGATTGCTTGTAGTTAATTCTTAAAGGGATCATCGGTAATTCATAGAATAGAACCAAATATATGTGTTAGATCGGTATAATTTAAGGTATGAATGATTTTTGTATGCGAAAAATAGTTAAAACAACCTACGAGGACAAAATTATAACCACAGGTCTTGTGGTACAACTGCGCCGAGGTTGAGAAATCAAACTCACAAGGATGACTTTTATAGGTTCTCGAACATGGAGTACAGAAAAAAAATATAAACAGATTGGAAAATCTAACATAATGCCAACGACATAAAACTAAATTGATTATTGAACAAGATTTCCGTTGAAATGACACTAAAATTATAAGCATAATGTACAACACCAAAAAATTCCATATAAGTAAATCCATAATCAAGAATTAGTTTGGTTTTCTTGGATACAGCTAGCAATGGATAATTGTGTGGGACATTAATGTCAAGTCTCGCCCATAAATGAGCATAGTATTAATATCTCTACCAATAATCTCCACAAGAGAATTTGCCATCCCTAAAATGTTGAAATCGCTTGTTATCCCGAACAATTAACTCTCTTCCAACATTCTTCGACATGATTTTTATTACATTGTGGCAGTTACCACAGATTCTAAGGTTCTTGATGACCTTAAGATGCATCCAAGCAAGTGTACTAATTAAACCATAAGCAATTGCCAAATGTTCGCTATGATATTGCAAGGCCTTCTCTTTTGCCTCTTCATCAATGTCATGAAGCACATATCTTGTGTCTGACACATAACCTCTTTTCCTCGTCTCTCCATTTAACCCTTTCATCTTTTCATACCCTTCTCCTCTGTAAAGGTTAGTGCATCAATAGTTGCTCACTATATTCTTCTCCTCAAGCATGTTAATTGCAGATTGCTTCTTCCTTGGAGGAATGGAATTTTGTTAACAATTGCCTTAAAAGGATCAAGATCAACCAATAACTCCTCAACGAGGTCTTCAAATTCAACGTCTCCATGAATTCGAACAAAATGCCTAAGAGCCTCCCAAATTTCTACTATGGGCTCAAATGACATTCTTTCAATGAATACCTCGACTTCATTCAAATGACTAGCTCTCCCTAGAACCTCAATAACCCCTGAGCAATGATCAATCCCTGGAACAATACCATACTCATTCTTTATCAAATTAAAGTATACAAATCTTTCTTTAACAGCTTCTAAACTAGCACATGTTACCAAAACAACGACACAAATCTCCATATCGGGTTGCAAGCTCATTTTTCTCGTTTGCTCAAACAATGACAGGCCATTGCCACCTTGCCTATTTGCCGCTTACCCATTGATTATTAATTGCCACAAACTCAAATATTTTTGACCTATTTGATCAAACACCTTACGTGCAACTCTCGTATTACCTCATTTCCCATACATTTTGATCATTTTATTGTTCAATTTAATATTATCAACAAAAATTGACTTCTTTAATAACTCATGAACCATTTTTCCCACCTCAATTAACCTTAAATTCCTAAAAAAATCCAGCAACGAACTAAACATGTCATAGTCAGTAGAAATACCTTGACCCATGCACTCTATTGCTTCATTAACCTTACCCTCCTCGCACAAATTCTTTAAATCAACATCAAGACTCTCTAATTGTGCGTTTCCATGTAGTGGGTTGTTCTCATTTTGATTATTGCGTATATTTGGTTTCAAATTAATGCCTTACGTCGACGCGCTCAGCGATCTCACTAACCGGTTAGTGAGCAAGGTCAAGGGGTAGTGCCCTTGCGGAGGTGTATGGGGTAAAGCCTCAGCAGAGTATTTTTATTTGGTTTTATGGGATAATGAATTTCGACTATCTTGAAAAGAATGAATGAATATTGATGGTTTCGAACCCACAAAAACATGGGATAAGTTGATTGGGTGAGAAAATAGTTGTCCAAAAGAACGAAAAACAAAAAAAAAGAGGAATCGGTTGACCGGATAAGGAATTGGTCGACCAGCAGAGAATGGTTTGGGAGAAGTGGGGACACGGTCAACCGTATTGAGGAAAACGGTTGACCTACAGTAGCTAGGTTTAGGCCAACAGGGAAACGGTTGACCAGTTGGGGAAAACAGTTGACCAATAGTAGCTGATTTTGGGCCAAACGGTCGACCGACATAAGTTGAGTTAAGGCACGGAAGAAATGGTTGACTGATTTGCTGCGAAAAATCAATTTGTTTTAGAAATTTTTAAGGATTTTGAGGGCATTTTAGTCTTTTTGTTCATTTTCTATATAAACCACCAACTCCAACAATTCCTCGACAGTTTCTCATTTACTTCCTCTCTCAAAAACACTCAAATTTTCTCTTTCTCTAAAAGCCGTCACTCCTTTTCCTCTCAATTTCTCTTCAATTTTTTATTTTTCTTCAAAAATTTCACTACCAAATGAACCTTTATGGACTTCTCTTCGATTTGGAACTTAATGTGGACTAAGAAAGGCGAGATTGACGTTTGACGAAATTTGAGTTTTGAATGCAATTTGGGATTTTTGCTTTTAAACAAAAAATTGAAGTTTCTATGAGCTTCTACAAATCAACATTATGCCTGTTAAACCATAATAGATTGGATTTTAATATTTTGAACATAATAGAAATCTAGAGCTTACTATTCATGTAAAAAATTTACGTTTAATTTTTTTTGAAGAAACGTAGAATTGTGTTATATGGTGATAATTGAACTCGTAGAGGTATTTTACTGAAAATCTATGCGTTGGTTATCGATTAGTATTGGATTTAGCATTTAAGCAAATGTTGGAAATTGGTTTGATAATGCAAAATTGAAAATGATAATGACCATGAGATTTCAGTTACTAAAAATTAGATAAATGACCCGTTAGATTAGCCTCGTGACATGTGTCAACTAAGAACATTTAGTCACGTTTTCCACAAACATTTTATTAAATGCATTAAAGTATAGTCATTTGGAGACGTAGAATTTATTTGAAATATGTATGTGTGATATTAGGTTCAAAAAATCCTCGAGAAAGACCAACTAAGCGTGAAGACATGTAATGAGAGTGGTTATCCTCCCTTAAGTTGTAAGTAAATTTATACATACACAATTATGTAAATAGAATGTATGTGATATTTTTATGTACACTTGTGTGTTAAACAAGTGTTTGAAATGTTAAAAATAAAACTTGCAATGAATATTTTTCATGTATTTTATATTGATATTGGAAAATATTTATAATTAGTATATGGTTTAAATGTTGTTTTGATATACAAGCTGAACGGTCGGGGAAGCCTGATTTACTTATGTACTGTGAAAACATTGATTGAAAATGAATTATTTTAAATTGTGCATGTATATTGGTGATGAGACCGTTAAGGCCGAATATTGTGGTATGGCCTTTGGGTATATTTGTTACTATATATACAAGGAGGTAACTTATAGACGGACCTATGAGAGGCCGTATAGGTGAATGGAGCTGCAGTGGAGCTGTATAAGGGGGAAAAGCTATGGTAAGTCCATTTTGTGTTGTGCACGTAAGTGCTGTTATAAAGACCCTATGGAAAGTCTTGGCAGCTTGATAGGAATCTCATAGATTTGATGGTTATGACGAGAATAATCACTTTATTACCAAGTGACTACTCGAGGCCAATATCAGTAAAACAAGCGGTTAATTTTATAAAGGCATGTTTTATAAATGATTTTACAATGCATAAAAAATAATTTCTGTTTTATAAAAATGCATTGTATATGGTTTTATACATGAAAAGACTCACTGATAGTTTTCGACATTATCTTGGTCAAGGTAGCAATGAGAAAAGTATGACCAGCCTGGTTTAATTATTTTTAAACATAAGCAGACCTTTGAATTATTAAATGATTATTGAAGTTAAAGGAACATGTATATATGTATTTTTAGCATACATTGAGAATAATCTCAATATCATAATTTGGAAATGTGTATACATGTATGTATATATGTATGTATGTATTTATTCACTGATTATAGTTGTATACTCACTCTCACAATTTCAGCTTTTAGATTAGGAGTGTTAGTCCTAGTATGGCTAGTGGTAGCGATAGAGAGCATACGACGCTCTAGGTATGTTTTTTTTTCTTATCTTGTCTCACATATGTGTTTTGAGTCTAGTGAATATGTAATTTCTTGAACATATGTATTTCTTTGGATATATTTTATTTAAAAATTGAGAAGAAATTTGTAATTTAAACGGTTATGTAACTATTTATTACTTAGTTCAGCCGACTGGTAAATTTTTTATATTGTATTATTTATTATTCGATATTTGTTGTTGATGAATTGATCACGAATATCAATTCTTTGATGTTGATAATCCAATAGATGAGAATTTTTGTTTATAAAATTGTTTTTAGGTTTTTGATATTAACAGGAAAGTCTTACAGGCTCTCTTAATACATTTAGGGTGTGAAAATTGTATCATGAGGGTCTGTAGCAATTGTCACGGGTGAATCTCAAAGTCAAGGTGTGACATAATTTATCATATTATTTATAAAATAATTTAATAAAATTGTAATGTGTATATATTTATTTTAAAATTATCAAACAAGTTAACAATTATAATAAATAAATATATTTATGGTAAAATATTATTAGATATATAATTTTATCATCATAAAAAAAAAATTAAATTTATATTTTTAATGATGCGTAATATTAACTCAAGTAATAATACAATATTTTTTTTTAATAATTTATCGTATATCAATTCTTTTTAATAACTTATTTTTCTTCTATTTCGTTCACTCAATTTTTCGCTATGTATACAATACTTTTATAATTTAATTTTACTGATTTTATTTTTTTTAAAGATTTTTGTATGGAATTAAAAATTAGAGAAATTGAGATAATTGATAAATATGGTATCATGTTTTCGAATCGGAATAAAAAAAAAAAGTACCATGTTAAACATTATAGGTTCTGGTTCTAAAATTTAATAATCGAATTATTAACGATAAGTTTCGATTTTAAGTGAAACTGGAACCAGAACTGATTTTGCACACTCTTAGTATATTTTTATCCTTGAAGTTTATATACTCTAATGAAGTTTATAGAAATTTAATTTTGTGACACATTATATGAAAATACACACTCACCTTTCTTTTATATTATTTTAATCATAAATTGACTAATTAAAAAATAAATATACTCTTATTTTATTTAATTTTTATAAGTAAAATTCTAATTTATTCATCACTATTTAATTTTTAAACCCTATTTAATTTTTAAAACTTATTAGGTATACTTTCTAAAACAAATAAAATAATATTTTATTTAAAAAAATCTCAATTTTATATATATATATATATGTATATATGTGTGTATATATTAATTCTCTAACAAATTCATTTAAAATTACTTACTACTACATATAATATTCATAATTTATATTTTTTAAAAATATTTGATTATATAAATATTCAACTAATGTTAATTAATAATAATAATAACTACATTAAAATATTCTAATTATTATTATTTAAGGCATTTTTATACCACAATAAATGTACTAAAGTTTAATATAATTTTTTCAATAATATAATAATATATTAATGATCTTTATTTAAGTTAATTTAAATTTTATATATTTATTTTAACTTAATTAAAATTTTATATTATTAAAATTTTATAATATAAATTATTATATAATATAAATAAATTAAAGAACGAAAAAAATTTAAATAAGAATGAGTAAATTAAAATTTCACGTATAAAAAAATAAACAAATCAGAAGTATATTTATTTTTTAATTATTCAACTTATGGTAAAAATAATGTAGAAGAAATGTAAGTGTATTTTTTCACAAAACTTATAACAAAATAAAATTATCATAAATTTTAGGAGAGGTATTTGATAAAATTCTATAAATAAATTAAAAAATAAAGATGAATAAATTAGAATTTTACTCGTAAAGAATAAACAAATAAAAGTATATATTTATTTTTTAGTTAGTTAACTTACTGTCAAAATAATATAGAGAAAAAATAAGTGTAACTTTTTGCATAATATTATTATTTATTCACTAACTAATTTTTTTTTTAATATATTGTAATTGTTTTAAACAATCCTTTTGGCTTTGTCTAAGTCTATCTATTTCCCTAATTATTTCTAGTAATAAAGAGCTACTTTTAGATGATAAAATTATTTTTTTTTATTATTTTCTACAATAAAATTTAATTCAAACTAATTTTATATTTTCATTAGTCAAAAAAAATTTATCCTTTCTTTTTTAGTTTATTATATAAAAGTTCTAATAACAAATTTAAATTGTGAATAAATTTTCTACTCACAAACCTCAAAGTACACATCCGATAAAACCCTTATGTTATATAAAGATGAATGCAAAAAAGATTAAAATATGTTAAAAATAAATTCTCTATCTTTATTGGTTCTTGAGTTATTTCACTTTACTTTCATTTTCTCATTAACCAAATTTAATCAAACAATTTATGCAACTTAATTCTAATAAACAAAAATTAACTTTTACAAAACAAATATCAAATTCGTACATCACAATTACAATAATCAAACCACTAAATTTACAAATTAAATAAAAAATAAAGCCAAAAAAGAGAGGCAAGGAAGCGCTAGTCATGTAGGGAGGGATGACAAAAATTCTTGTGAGGATGGGAACTCACCTCATCCAAGATGGGAATAGGAGATGATTTCGTCTTCAAACTTAAAAACGGGATAGAGAGGGAGATGGATCCACATTCCCTCTTTCCAAAGTGGGTGAGGATGGAGATGGGGCCAATCCCTGATTCCCGCCCCGCTTTCTTATTTTTATATTATAATATATTTAAAATTAAAAATAAAACTAATATATATATAATTAGGCTCATTTTTTATCAATTAAAAAATTATCAAAATAAAAATATAATAATTAGTTGATATTAAATTAAATAACTAATTATAATAATTGAGTTAAATATTTTAGTATATTAATATAAGATTAACAAAGGAAATAAATAACTACTAAAATTTTATTTTCTTATCTACCAAACAAAAAAAAATTTCTACAAAATTAATAAGGATTTAATATTTTTTTTCTACAAAAATTAATACAAAATTTAACAAAACTCTAAAATTTTTATTTAATTTAGTTTTTTGTTATTTTATTAAGAATTAAAGTTATAATTTATCATCGAGTTAATTTGTTAATGTTTGTATATAAATTAAAATAATTTATTTATTTATACATGTTAATTTATTATTTAATTTTATTAATATTTTGTATAAATTTTATTTATTTATGTAATATTGATAAACGAAAATAGGGCGGGGAAAGGGATCCTTAGAATGCGGTGGGGATGGAATTTTTTTCCAAAACATGAACGAACCAGAGATAAAAATGTCACTTCTAAAGCGAGAACGAGAACGGGAATGACCATCCCAGCCTGTCCTTATCCCTACATGCAAGGGTCGCCATGCAGCCTTGCAATGGCACGAATTTGTGGGTTGTGTGTGTTGCCATTGTTGATTTGGTGTGAAAGAGATGGAGAAAAAAATTGTAAACGTATTTTAATTGTAAAAAAAAATGATGGGAGTGGGCTAAAATTTACCCGAATTTCAAATGGTTTGTAGCTTATATCATAACCTACGATAAACTTGATACTGATATTATGTGAGAAAATACGAGCTGCTGTTGGTAGTTCTTTTTCATAATTGTATCACTACTACTAGCAAGAACTTTGAAACTTAGAAAGAAGTACAACAAATTCATTGATGTAGAATAAATTGAATAAATTGTTGTAATTGACCTATTGAATCCAAGATTTCACTATAAGAACAAAGTCACTACCCCACCCAGTATTTCTGTCTAGCAATCTACCATTAGAAGGACGAAATCCAGCAAGCAAACATTCACAAACAAAACAATCACAGTTGTGCCTAAAGCTTATCTTGCAAAACAATCAAAAATAAAAAATTTCTCGTATCTCAGAACCTTTAAGAAATTTGGGTGAATTAACTACCTAAATCAAAAAGGGAAATCCACGCAAAAATAACAGCTATCGAAGAGCGGGTTGACACCGTTATGACAAACTTCAACAAGCGGCTCACAGGATTAGAAATCGTGGTGACCACCTAGACGCACAAGATAGAGGAGCATCTCACGTGGATTAACCAAGGCATAATGTAGCTTGGCAGGTTCGGACTTGAGTTCCACAAAGAAACTCGACGTTTTATGCAAAGCTTGGTTAGATTCTCAACACCAGCACCACCTTATCGAGGGCCCATGACCACTTCATCAACACCTCGACCACCACTGCCCAATTACCAATATTTATATGCTATATAGGAGAGCACTTCTCATCCTATTCAGTTAGATGTAGATAACGATAGTTCTGATGCGATTCTGGAGAGTCTGTAACTTGAGTAGTTTGTTTGTCTTTCGACTGTGGATTGGTTAATTTTAGTTGTTTGATCTATTACATTATATTGCTGATTTCATGATCAATACACATTCCATGGTTTTTGTTATCTTTGATTGAATGTATGCATCCCTTATTTCCTTCTTTGATTGCTGACAAAAAGGGAGAGAAGTAATTGAAAAAAAAAATTAAGCTTTACTTAACATGAGACATTAAAAATGTCATACTTTTAAACTTGATAAAAAGGAGGAGAAATGAATCAATTTAATAATAAGTTGAACTAATATGAGATGACTCATTTTCTTTGTGAAAGGGGTAGGTTAGAAATTTATGGACCTTAAGGAAATAAAAACTTTTACTTAGATATTCGTAAGGGGGAGTTTGATACTTTAAAAGGAACTTAAATTGACAAAAATCTCTTAAATATATATTATTTTGTTATAATAAAAAAAAGGGGAGATTGATGATATCCTGTTAGTAGTTTTCATTTGAAATTGATGATATTATGTCATGTAAGTTTTTGTTTTCGATGATGAACAAATTTGTTATAATGTCAATTTAATTTATGGATAATAAAATACATTTGAATGTTATGTGATTACACTTATGAGCAAATTAAATAATCTTCTATGAGAAATATGTTTAAGCTTAACAGATAGACACTTAGAGCCAAATGATCAACATCTTCGCAAAAAGGATCAATATTATGTCCTCATAGATCGATATGCTTGATGAAAATCGATACTTAAAAGTGATGAGATCGATATCTTGCAAGTCAGAAACCTCAAATGAAATTATCAAATTAATCGCATCGATACCCAAAGGATGCAGATCGATACTTCCCCAACCCGAGAGTTTAAAAATAATTGCAAGGCGAACCAGATCAATACCAAAGTTGAAGAGATCAATACTTTGCCTACCCAAGAGTTCAAAAATAATTACAAGGCGAACCAGATCGATACATATGTAAAAGAGATCGATACATGGCAAAGTCAAAGACTTCAAAATTATTTACGTGAATGAGAAATGATCGAAACTCGGGGATTCAAGACAAGTTAATATTCAAGTTTTGCTTAAATAGATCAATACGTTAACTGAACGGATTGATACTTTCTAACATTTTAAAACTCAACGATAACTTTTACAACATTTATGGCAAACATTTATTGTACCAAATGAAGTCTTTGGACATACGATTTTTCATAACAAAAATAAATATAAATATAACAGTTTTAGACAAGAAGAATAACATATAATATTTGCAAATTCCTGAACATTCCTCTTGATCTTAAGAAACCTGAAAATCATACTTTCTCTCTTTACTGTATTTATCTTGTAATCATCTTTGAGATAAAATCTTTGTTTTGAGCATATTGAGATATTTGCTCCAGTGTGAGAGTATTATAAATAAAAATTCATTTATGATCAATTTGGGTTCATCTTCATCTAGCATAACGAAGATTGTATTGGGTTACTCTTTACCCGTAAAATAAAGTGTATGGTTGTTCTTTACTATAGAAGAAGTTGTATTGGGTTTCACTTTATCCATAAAAATAAGAAGACATCAAACTTCGGTGGTGATCCAAAATCGAGAAAATAGACGTATGCCAAGGTTGCTGAACCACTACAAATACTATGTTTGTAATCTCTCTCTCTACTCTTTTATTTATTACACTGCATTAATCATTTCATTCATTTTAAGCTTTAAATTTTTTAATAACTCAATTCACTCTCTTCTTGGGTACTATCAACTCGGATAACACATTGTACCATAAAGTTTACATCTTGCTTTACCTAACTCAATCGTTTTTTTAAAAAAAACTTGTTATATTTTATCCTAGGTTGTCTACTTTAGTTACTACCAGCTGTTGTAACTTTTGTTGGGTATGTTGTACTATGAGGTTATTTTTTCTGAAATATTTTGGCATTGTTCAAACGAGTGTATTTATTCATTTACATCATAAGAAAATTCTCATGATTATTGTGACAAATGTCATTTTGATTTAATTGTTTAACAATGAATTTAAATTAAATTTGTATATTATATATTCTAACTTCCTAACTTAAAAATAATTGTATTCAACAATAATAAAATATAATATAAATAATTCTAATTAAATTAAAATAAAATTAATTAATTAATAACTAACAAATTTTATTTAAAATTAATAACTAACAAATTTTATTTAAAATTAATAACTAACAATAATAATAAACAAGTAAACAACTAACAAAATTAAATTAATTATTAATAAAATTTAAAATAACTAACAAAATTAAATTAATTATTAATAAAATTTAAAATAACTAACAAAATTAAATTAATTATTAACAAAATTTAGCTATTAACAATTAAAAATTTACAATTAATTAAATACTAACTCTAATTTTTATATTGATAACAAAATTAAATTACTAATCTCGTTAATTTTAAAATTATTAACTAAATTAAATACTAACAAAAATTACTAAATTATTTTCTAACTAAAATTTTAAAATTAAATACTGAAAAATTTTAAAAATTAATAACAAAAGTAAATACTAATAAAAATTTTAAAATTATTAATTAAACTAAATATTAACTAAAATAGCTAAATGAAATACTAACTAAAATTTTAAAATTAATAAATAAATTAAATATTAAATTAAATATACTAATACAATTGTTAACTTTATACTGTCAAAATTTACCATATTTGCAATTGGTTTTTATTAAAATTTTTAACAACTGAAAGTGAGAGTAAATATTTAAAATTTAGAAGAAAAAATTAATTGATTATAAGTATTTTGTTGAAATAAAAAAAATTGAGTTAAAAGAAATTGAGTCAGTGAAAGAAATAAATTGAAGAAAAAAAATAGATGATAGTTTATAGAGAAAAATAAAAAAAAAAATAATAAATAAAAATGTAACGGTGCAGTTGGTAAAATTGAAATGTTACTTGTAAATTTGCAGAATTTTTTTTTAAAAAATAATTTTAAAAAAAAATAATTTTTTTAGGCATGATCTGCCGAGTTGACTGTTCAGACCGCCGATTCAACCCGCAGATCATGCATAAACGAGTTCGAATTATTTTAGACTCGTTTCGGGCCGGATTTTTTTTGTTCAAAATTGATAAAATCGGCACAACTTAATTATTTAAGTTCGAAATCGACCAGAATCAGATAAACAGTATCACAATCTGTACGAACTCAAATTTTAAAGGACCGAATTGGTCGAAAATTGGACCTATCCAGCTAATCAGACACCACTTTAGCCTGGTCGTAGTAATTTGCGGCTTATTTTTCTCTTTGGGATTTACTATGTCTACACGTCTCCATTAAGTCTTCATTAATCTCTACACATTATCCAAACAAAAACTTGGTGTCATTTCCTTACTTGACACATCCTTACCCATTTGTGTTGGGATGGAGTTTTCGTCTTCTTTTTGAAGCGCCACTACCTTTCGAATCGAGTCATCTCCATTTTTCTGATCTCATTCATTCACTCTAGTATGGGTAAGATGGTATATGAATCTGCACCTTCCAATTGAACTTTCATACTTTTCTTGAGTGGTTGAGTTACATCGGTAGAGACTCTAATCCTCAGAAATTTTCCAAAACATTCTTCTAACGTTCCAGTTTCTACCTCTCTCACTGTTCCTAATTTCTCCCCTAACGTTGTGGCCACCTCTTTGCTCGTACATCATAACTGAGACATTGTGTATTTGGATCCAGAAGCAATGTGTTTGAAGGTTTGTTCCCTTATTTCTTCCATTCCAGTTGGTTCCAGTAGAAATAAGAGCTTTGTCAAAGTGCTATGGCTTCATTGTTTTAATCCTTCTTTTGTCTGTTTCTAAAGAGAAATGAAAGATGAATGTGTTAATTTCTATGCTCTCCACCTTTCGTCCTTTTACCGTCTTCCATATTTGTGGGATTGCAACTTTGAACACATTTCTATTGATTGCTTTTGTAGATAATTTTTTTCCAATTAAACAAGTTGTTGCTAACTGTTCTCTTCACTCTTTTATTTCCCCGGTCACGTTACCACTTCGTATTCATCATTTGAAAAAGTTATTGAGCTGCACAAACATACTAATTCTTATGTTTCCATATTAATGTCTTGTCTTGTTTTATGAGAACCGAATTTGCAGACAATGATTATCATTGTCTTAAAACACTAACTGAATATCAAGTTTTGTTTTTTCCACCTAAGCTTTGAGAAAATCTCTAAACTTTGAAGGATAGTTTAGTAATCTTATAAATCTAACTATTAAAATTAACCATCAACAAAAATATTGTACCAGTCACCGTAATTTTGGATAAACTTTTTTATTTACTGGTAATTTTCTCAACGCTTACGTGGGAAGGATACCCTTGGAAACAATTGTTTCGCAAGTGTTTTCCCTCTCGTCTCGTGGCCGGCGCTGGGATAATACACTGCAATACTGGAAGCAAAATGTTATTTTTCGCTCTACGTGGCTCCACCATTAGCTACCACGACTGCAATTTAGATCCTGTGGCTGTGCTCTCGAGATTTCTCTTTTCCGGAAGGTAACGTAGAAGATAGGATTTTTAACACTAATTTTTTGATTTAATTATATTTATAATATTACTTAAAATTTAAAACTAAAATTTTATCATTTAAAAGAAATTGTTTTAAATTGAACAATTAATTCGACAAAATTTATTAAAAGTGATTATTTTACATTAATTTTTTTTAATAAAATTTATTGAGACATTATTAATTTAATTTAATTATTTTTAGTAAATTTTATTAAAATAATTTTAATTATTAACTAATATTTTATTAAAATATTAAATATTAAATTTTTAATTCAAAATATAAAAAATTTGAAACACCAGTAAATATAAATAGACCTACCACCGTTCCTGTTAAAATATCTGCAGAAAACATACACAAGTGGAGAACGGTCTTAAAATTCTCACGACATCGATCAAAGATGCCCTCAGACGAGCTCAGTTACCCATCTCCGCCACCAAGTTCAACAATAGAAACACCCACCGGTGATAACGAGGCAGTGGTGTGGGCCCAGATCAAAGCCGAGGCTCGCCGCGACGCCGAGTCGGAACCGGCTTTAGCCAGCTACCTCTACTCCACCATTCTCTCCCATTCTTCTTTGGAGAGATCGCTGTCGTTTCATTTGGGGAACAAGCTTTGCTCCTCTACGCTTCTCTCGACTCTATTATACGATCTCTTTCTGAACACTTTCACCTCTGACCCCGCTCTCAGCGCCGCCGCCGTCGCCGATCTCCGGGCTGCGCGTGTTCGTGACCCTGCTTGCGTTTCCTTCTCTCACTGCCTCCTCAATTACAAAGGCTTCTTGGCTTGCCAGGTATAATTTATGGTAGAATTGCAAATATTGAAATTTGTTTAACCATTATTTTATCTCTGTCACAAAATGATATCTTGAAGGAAAAATTGAATTATTAAAACATTAAGATTGTGAGTTCTTTTGTCTGTCAATTCCGATTTTGTTTTGAAGCCCATTTACGTGGATTTTTTTTTTTTTTTTATAATGTTTAACTGAAATAGATAGAATTTGATGATGGTAGTCTTAGTGGGTCCTTTTCTGGAACGTTTTTTTAGGTTAGAGACAGAAAGGAAATAAAAAAATTTTTGATAGGTGCTATTACTGAAAGCATTTGTTCTCAACTTTCTACAAGAGCAATTCTAAACATACTCTAAACTTCGCGGTCATGGAGTTCAGGGAAAGTATTGAAGTATACTCCCTCCTATTCAAGTTCTGTTGTTGGGCCCGAGTTTAAACAGCTGCAATTTAGGTAACTCATTATGATTATTTACAAGTTTCTCCGTTGAAGGAGATGTAGATTTCTATTCCTAGGAGACATGCTACATTTTATGAATATCCTAATAACAATACAATTTAATTTGTATGATGTTTAAAAAACTGTTTACTAAAGCTTTCTAAGTTTTTTGAAATGACACAGTGGCGCGTATAAAAGGATTGAAGTATCAGTTTAGATAGAGGAAACAGACCTCTGGTATTTCTTTGTTTCTGTCTTTGTTTATTTTAATTGCTTTTCCTTTTGGTTTATTGCATTAGGCTCACCGAGTAGCGCACAAGCTCTGGACTCAGTCAAGGAAGCCACTGGCACTAGCTTTACACTCGCGCATCTCTGATGTATTTACTGTTGATATACACCCAGCAGCAAGAATAGGAAAAGGGGTTTTGTTTGATCATGCAACGGGCGTGGTGATAGGCGAGACTGCAGTGATTGGTAACAATGTGTCGATTTTGCATCATGTTACACTGGGTGGTACAGGGAAGGCATGTGGGGATCGACACCCAAAGATTGGAGATGGGGTGTTGATTGGGGCTGGTGCAACCATATTAGGGAATGTGAAGATTGGAGAGGGTGCAAAAATTGGGGCTGGATCGGTTGTACTGATTGATGTGCCCCAAAGAACAACTGCAGTGGGGAACCCAGCAAGGTTGGTGGGAGGAAAGGAGAAGCCGTCAAGAAATGAGGAATGTCCAGGGGAGTCCATGGATCATACTTCCTTCATCTCTGAGTGGTCAGACTATATTATTTGATGTCTCTTTTATTTTTATTATCGTGTTATTGAATTATGCAAATAAATATATGCATGCTTCTATGCATAATGTTACAATGCTGTTGTGTATTTTTCTCTTTTGGCTAGCTTTGGCAATCGGAGCTTAGACTGTAATGTGTTGAAGAGATTGTTTTATGAAATAGTCTGGAACTTGAATGAAAAAGGAAATAATACTAATGTAAATTGTAATAATCAAAATTATATAATATTTTTGAACCCATAGAACTATGGAATCTTCATTTATTAGGGCTATTGGATTTAACTTGAACGATTCTAGGTTCAGAGAGAGAGTCGAGAGTTTTGAGTGAGTTCAAAATTTTCATATTTTACCCTATTTAGATGTGAAATCGCATAAAAGTATTGATACGATGTAAGATATTGATTTGTTTACAGATCTAAAGACTGATGTATCGATTTGTTTTGAAGAGATATCGATACTTTCAAGGAAAATTAAAATGTATCAATCATTTCGCCTATGTATCGATACTTACTGGAGGAAAGTGAAAAAATATCGATGCTTGTGTCAGATTAGTTGTTTTACATTTAATTTTGGTGGCAATCTAAGAGACATTTTGAATTTTTGAGATACACATAAATAACTCATTTAGTGTACACCAAAGTATCAATCCGAGTTAAAAATGAATCGATATGTTTTAAAGCTAATTTTCAGTGTCGAAACATCTATAAGGTCGTGTCAATCTTAAGTCAAAACTCATTAAGGTATCGATACGACCAGAAGAGCGTATCGATCTGTATATAGGGTATCGATATATGTGGATTAAGGTATTAATCTGAATGCTTTGATAAACGAATTTTAACATACTGACACACGCAAACACATTCAAATACGATTTAATTAATTTTCATCATTCTTAATTCATTTATAATTGTACAGAAACGATCCCTATAATGAAGATGTCCGTTAATTAATGAGTTGTGTTGAGATATTCTAAGCATACATCTTTTTTATTAACAAGATCTCTAATAAATGGTGATGGATTTCTATGTGCTTGGTTCTAGAGTGATGCACAAGATTCTTAATCAAGTTTATAGCACTTATATTATCACATAAAATATAAATTTGACTAAGGTTGAATCTATAATCTTGCAATTGATGCTTGATCCATAAAAGTTGTATACAACAACTTCTTATGGATCCATATTCTGCTTTAGTGGTGGAAAGTGCAATTGTGTTTTGTTTCTTACTAAATCATGATACTAGAACATTTCTAAGAAAGTAACAAGAATCACTTGTATTTTTTCTATCCACTTTGCATCTTCTATAATCTGTATCCAAATAGTATTTTAACCTAAACTGACTATCCTTTTAATAAAACAAACTTAAGTTAGATGTAACTATCAAATATCTAAATATTCATTTTACAGTTGTAAGGTGAGATTCTTTGGGATTAGATTAAAACCTAACACATACACAAACTCTATAAAGAATGTTAGGTCTAGAAGTGGTCAAATAAAGTAAAGAACCTATCATGTCTTTATACAACTTTTGATCTACATTCTTTCTTATTTTATTTTATCTAAAGTGGTGGAAGTGCTCGTAAGAGTTTGAATGAGTTTACTTTTTATCATGTCAAAATCATCAATAGCTTTTTTTTTGTATTTTGATTGGGAGATGTAAATTCTATCGTTTGTTTGTTTAATTTATAGTCTAAAAAAGAAATTTAGTTCTCCAATCATACTCATTTTAAACTCTCATTTCATAAGGTTTGAAAAATCAATGTACAATGACTCATTTGTGCTTCTAAAAATGATATTATCAATATATTTTTAAACTAGTAAAATATCATTATTTTTTGTTTTAATTAAAAGCATAGTGTTAACACTCACTCTCACAAAGTTATGCTTTAGTAAAAATTCACTAAGTTTTTTATACCAAGCTTTAGGTGCTTGTTTTAGACCATAAAGTGCCTCAGTGAATTTGTAAACATGATTTAAAAATTTATAGTTTTCAAATTTGGGAGGTTGTTCTACATAAACTTTTTCATTTATAAAACTATTTAAAATGTACTTTTGAAGTCTATTTGATAGAATTTGAAATTTTTGTAACATGCAAAGGCTAAGAGCACTTTTAATGGTTTTTAATCTAGCTACGAATGTATAAGTCTCATAATAATCTATTTTCTCTTCTTGATTATACCCTTGTGTGATTAGTTTAGCCTTGTTTCTAGAAATGTTTCTATTCTCATCAAGTTTGTTCTTAAACATTCATTTAGTACCAATGGTTGGATAATCATTTGGTTTAGATACTAGAGTTCAAACTTCATTTCTTTAAAATTGGTTTAACTCTTCTTACATGGCTATTAGTTAATTCTCATCTTTTAGAGCTTCTTTAATATTTTGGCTCAATTTGAGAGACAAGTGCTTAATTTTGAATATTATTTAGGTTTTCATTAATTTCTCTTGTTTATCTTCTAATTTTGACCCCTTTTGAAGAATCTTCAATAATTAGCTCTTATGATGATTAAATACAAATTTTAATGCTTTAAAAAGTTCTTTAGTGGCTTTCTTTCCTTTTAGAATTTTTTTTTTCTTTTTCTATAAATGTGTTATTTAAGTTTAAGTTTTTCAAATTTTCAATAATCTTTAATTCTTTTTTTTTTCTTTAGCAATTAATTTAGCCAATCGGAATCAAATTTATCAACAGTGACATGTATGATTTCTCTCATAACTTGAGTTCTCCTATTGAAAACGCTATAGATTTTGCTTTTAGAAGAGTACCTAGAAATATTTTAAGATCGATTTGGGCTTAAATTTTTCAAGATTATCTTTGGTATTGATATAGCAATTTTATCCACACACCCTAAAATACTTAATCTTAAGTTTTATTTGAAAAATGAGTTTATATGGAGTTTTGTTTAAGATTTTTTTTATTAGAACCTTATTTGTTATATGACATGCACTGCTTATAGTTTCAGCCTAAAAGTATTCGAGTAAGTTACATTCACTAAGTATGGTTCTACCCATTTCTTGTAAGGTTCTATTATTTCTTTCAACAACTCCATTTTGTTATAGGATTCTATGTGCAAAAAAATTATAAGAATATTCATTCTTGTCACAAAGGTTTTCAAAGTTTTTATTTACAAACTTCCTACCTTGATCACTTCTAATCTTTACAATTTTGTAACTTATTTCATTTTGAATATTCTCTCAGAATTTTTCAAATATTTCAAATGTATTGCTTTCTCTCTAAGAAGAATATCTATGTAAATCTAAAGTAATCATCAACGATTACATATGCATAGAGTTTTTCTTATAAGGAAACAACTCTATTAGGTCCAAAAAGATCCATATGTAGAAGTTCTAAAGGTTTAGTTGTGAAAACTAGGTTCTTGGATTTAAAAAATGTCTTAATTTATTTACCTAGTTGACATGGACCGTATATTTTATCTTTTGAGAATATTTTATCTTTTGAGAATTTTAGATTAGGAAGATCTTCTAATAAGCCTTGTTTTGCTAGTTTTCTTAAGAGGTCCATCTTATAATATCCTAATCTTCTATGTTACTTCCAAGAATCATCACGTAGAACTTGCAAACAAATATTATTTACTTCATTCAAGTTCTCTAATTCTATGATATATACATCATTATTTCTAGGTACATAGAATAGTTTATTAGCATACTCATCTAACACTTCACAACCATCTTTAAGAAATATAACTTTGTAACTATAATCACAAAATTGATTAATACTAATCAAGTTATACTTCAAGTCTTCAACATACAAAATATCTTTAATTAAAATTGAGTTTATGCTAATGGTTACAATACCTTTTACCTTGCCTCGGCTATTGTCTTTAAAGATTACATCTTTTCTTTATATAGAAAAATAGTTTTTTGTTTCTCGTCATGTGTCATGAGCAACCACTGTCTAGGAACCATGTTTTCTTGTGCTGCTTGTTCTTCACATGAGGTTTCTACAAAATAGACAAGTTTATTTTAGTACCCAAATGACTTTAGGTTTATAAACATTACTTCTACCCTTGAAAGTCTTGGTCATTTTAACATATATGATTTCTTTAAGTTTTGTGCCCTTATGAAATAGTAACAGATTGAGTCATTTGTTGAGTGGATTTTATGAAATAGTTAGCATAAGCCTTTTGTTTTTATTTTTGTTTGTAGTCAAGTTCGGTTTTATCAAATATTATTTTTTGACTAGCTAAAAGTTTGTTTAAAGACTTTTTTCTTTGTGTGAATTTTGCTAATACCCTTTTGAAGGACTATCTCATCCTTTAATGTTTTATTTTTATCTTTTAATACATTAAATTCTTTGGACATGCTATATTCATTTTTTTATTTCAAGTTCTTTAACTTTTAGTTTTAATGAATCATTTTCTTTTAAGATTATAAAGTTCTTTTTCTTTACTTCTTTATGTTTTACATATAATTCCTAAAAATTATCTCTAAATTCCTCATATAATGCACTGAAATCATCATTTAATAGATCATCATTATCATTACTTGAGCATGTATCATAATATGAAGAGTTTTAATATAAAGAGATTATCTCATCTTTTTGTTTTTCCATGAGGCAGAAATTTGTTCACTCATTTTCTGATGGTGAAGTTTTTTCTTTACTAGATGAGTCATTCGATGTGATTTTCATTGACTTCTTTTTAGTGGGCATTCAAGTCTTGTATGTCCTAGTTTTTTACACTCATAGCAAATGATTTCCATCTCTTTCTCATTCTCTTTATCTTTTTTGTTTCTCCTCTTGAACTTGTCGTGTCTTAAAAAGTGTCTTCTTCTCTAATTTCTTTCCTTAAGCCTATCTTTGTTAAAGTATTTCTTCAGTTTCTTGGCTATAAGAAGAAACTCATCATCATCGAATTCTTGTTCACTTTCATCTTCTTCTTCTTTCTTTTTGGTACTCTTTAAGACAACGTTCTTCTTTTCTTTTTCTCTATCTTCGTCGTTATTTCGTCTGTCTTCCAGCTCATAAGTCATGAGTGATTCAAGAAGCTCTTCAAGTGGTAATGTTCTTAGGTCCTTTGCTTCTTTAATAGCTGTCACTTTATACTCCAATATTTTAAGTAAACTCCTTAAGATCTTCGTCATGATATATGCATTTGAATAAGATCTATCAAAAGCTTTTAGTTTATTGGTAATATTAGTAAAACAAGTATACATATCTTTTATGCTTTCATATTGTTTCATTTTGAACAATTAATAATCATGAACAAGTATACTGATTTTTTAATCTTTTACTCTACTTGTGCCCTCGTGTGTGACTTCTAACATGTCTCAAATGGACTTAGTTGTTTTGCATCCTGAAATTCTATTAAACTCGACTCTATCTAGAGTGTAATAAAGGATGTTTATAGCTTTTCCATTTAGTGTAAAACAGTTTCTCTCTATAGAATCTATTCTCTTTTAAACTTTAATTTTCTTTCTCTAATTATTACATCATCTGTTGTGGGTGGAAAGTACCTATCTTCTATTATATTGAAAATTTTGGAACATAATGTTATTAAGAAGATTTGCATACTCTTATTCCATTATGCATAGCCAGTTTTATTAAAGAATGATGGCTTATTTGTGGATTGTCATTTAACTACTTGTTTTGGGTTGTTGCTAGATGCTATTTAAATCTACTCATCTAGATTGTAAATCCTATTTAACAGAGTCAGACTCTGTTAGTACTTATTGTTGCAGTTGACAGTACCTAAGAGGAGGGTAAATTGAGTTACTTAAAAATTTAAAGTTTAAAATGAATGAAATGATTAATATAGTCCTATAAATAAAAGAGTAGAGAGAGATTGCAAACATAAGATTTATAGTGGTTCGGCAAGTTTGGCCTACCCACTCTCTCAGTTTTGGATCACCACAAAGGTTTGACTATCTCTTTATTTTTACGGATCAAGTGAAATTCAAAACAACTTCTTTTATGGTGAAAGGTAATCGTACATTTTTTTTACGGGTAAATGGTAACCCAATATAATTTTCATTAAACCGGGTGAAGATGAAATCAAATTTATTATAAATGAATTTATGTTTATAATACTCTCACATTAGAGCAAATATCTCAATATGCTCAGAACAAAGATTCTCTAGAAAATGATTACAAGATAAATTCAATAGAGAGAGAAAGTAAAATTTCAAGTTTCTTAAGATCAAGAGGAATGTTCAACAATTTGCAAGATGTTCTTTGTTTTCTTCTTGTCCTAAACTTTTCTATTTATATTTATTTTTGTTGTGAAAAATCACGTGTCCAATGGCTTCATTTGATGCAACAAATATTCGCCATAAATGTTACAGAAGTTACCGTTGAGTTTTAAAACGTTACGAAGTATCAATCTATTTAGCTAACATATCTATTTGTTTAAGCAAAATTTGAATATGAACTTGTCTTGGATATCAAGTATGGATCATTTCTCATTCACATATCGATCTGGACGAGTTCATAAATAATTTTAAAGTCTTTGACTTTGCCATGTATTGATCTTTTTCACACATGTATTGATTTCGTTCATCTTGTAATTATTTTCAAACTCTCAGGTTGACGAAATATCGATCTCTTCAACTCTGGTATCGATCTGGTTCGCTTTGTAATTATTTTCGAACTCTCGGGTTGGCGAAGTATTGATCTCTTCAACTCTGCTATCGATTTGGTTTGCCTTATAATTATTTTCGAACTCTCGAATTGGAGAAATATCGATTTCTTTAACTTTGGATATCGATCTTCTATACATATTTCGATCTGTATCCTTTAGGTGTTGTTCTGATTAACTTAATGATTTTATCTGAGGCTTCTGACCTACAAGATATCGATTTCATCACTTTTAAGTATCGATATTCATCAAGCGTATCGATTTCATCACTTTTGAGTATCGATCTTCATCAAACGTATCGATTAGTAAGGACATGGTATCGATCTATTTTGCGAATATGTCGATCTGTTAAGTTTAAAGACATTTCTCACAAAAGATTGTTTAGTTTTCTCATAAGTGTAATCACACAACATTCAAATGTATTTTATTATCCATAAATTAAATTGACATTACAACAAATTTGTTCATCATCGAAAACATAAACTTACATAACATGATATCATCAATTTTTAATGAAAACTACTAATATGATATAATTTCGATGTACGTGTACAAAAAAGAGGATGGGTTAGGCACTCTTAAGAGACACATAAACAAAAAATATTCAGAAAACTTAAAAATGTGTAAAGGCCAACGCAAATCAGAACAATCGGTGGGGTATTAAGTGGTAATTTTTGCTTTGATCCTACCGTGTCTAAATATGCATTATGTCAATGATTGATCGTAGATGATCAACCATTTACAAAAAATAAATCTTTACATTTTGTTGAAATGAAGCAACAACATCAACCCGCTTTTAAGAAAATACCTAGGACAATAGCACGAACACATACACTTAAAAAATTTGATGAGATGAGACAAACTTTAATCGTCATTTCTGGATCAAACGATTGTACATTTTAATTGACATCAAACAATTGGAGAGATGTCAATGATTTGTATTATATTTGTATTACTTATTATTAAATTAACGAAAAGTGGTAATTAAATAAAAGAATTATAGGATTTAGACCTTTTGAATTTTCACTGAATACAAGAACTATTACAAAAGTTATTAAGAGTATTACACGAGAGTTTAGGATTACATATAAAATTCTTTGTATTTCATTCAATAATGCATCGAATAATACAGTTACAATTTATCTTCTTAAAGATGTACTAAACCCATGTTTAGAAATAAAAATTTTCACAATAGGTATGCTTGCCACATATTGAACTTATGTGTGCAAAATAGTTATCAAATAATGAAGTCAACAATTGATACAATTAGGAGTGTTATGCTTCATTTAAAATCGGCTCCAGTCAGAGCCCAAGCATTTAAGGAATTATGTCATCAACACAAGTTAAGGTATAAAAAAATATACTCTAGACATGTCAACGAGGTGAAACTCTACCTATGAAATGCTCAAAAATATTTTGTCTTACATAATACCAATAATGAAATTTTAGAATATGAAAATAAGCGATTATGAATTAACAGAGGAACATTTTCAAGCTATAGAAATTATTTCGCAGTTTTTATTAATAATGAAAGAAACCATAGAACTATTATCCGAGTAATATTATCCAATAATGCATCACGTAATTCTTACTTTATAGTGTTGCATATATTTTTAAACAATATCTAGAACATCTGACATTTGCCGAAGTAATGTTAGTCATAGTAGATAAATTTAGAAAGTATTACGATGACATGCCTATTTTTTATTACATTGTACTATATTTAGACCTTAGGATGAAGGTTTTTGGTTGTAAAACCCTTATAAAACAATTTTAAAAATTTTTAGATCCAAATAATTTTGAACATTTTAGTCATGAAATCCAAATACATATCCATCGATGTAAAAAAAATTTGTCATTAAATCTTTAAGGTATTTTTCAATTGTACGAGATTGTGTACTTTACATGTATTTTTATATTTACTGGTCGTAAGGGCTCTTCTTTCTCTTCCTCTGCTCCTATTATTTCCAACAACGATTGGAATCTGTACACTAAAGTCAACAAGAGACTAAGAAGAACGTCATTGTCATTCAATAAGCTCTCATACTACATGCAAGGTTTAACCATTCAACCGGAGGCAAATTTCGACATCCTAAAGTGGTGGAAGGAAAATCACAAGTTCTATCCTATCTTAACAAGGATGATACGAGATTTTCTCATATCAACAATGTCTACGGTTTCATCAGAAAGTATATTCAATTTGAGTGGTCGAATATTAGACTTACGTAGAAGTACAATAACCTCAAAAGCTTTAAAGATGCGAATGTGTTTTAGGGATTGTGTTAACGAAAAAAGGAGACTACAATAACTTCAACAACAATCAGCCTCTACAACTAACTTTAGTTATGAATGAAATAAGGGAAAGGAAGACGAAAATGAAGACAATGAATTAAGATAGTCAACTGCTAATTATAAATAATGTGTTTATATATTTTTGATGATGAATATATATTGATGTGTATCTAGTTCTTGATAATGTCAATCTCACTTATAGTATGAATGTTGTTGAATATGTTTAAATATAAGGGAGATTGGTTTGTTTATATGTTGTTTATGTTGTTAATGATGCAAAACTAAACAAATTTTCTGTAAGAAATTTGTGTATAAACCAACAATATCGATACATAGAGTTTAGAGGATTGATACGTACAATAGAGGTCGATATGCATAATACAAAGAATCGATACATTCAAATCAGAGACTTTAAAAGAAATTACCACTGGACCAGATTGATACATACAAGTAAAATGATCGATACATTTAAATCAAATATTTTAAAAGAAATTACAACTAGTACTATATCGATACAAACAAAAAAAAAAGATCAATATATTCAAGTTAGAGACATCAAAAGAAATTACAAATTTGATCAGATCGATACTTTCAAGTCAGATGCTTCAAATAAAATTACGAACTCGACCATGTCAATACATTGAGAAAACAAGATCGACACTATATATTAGAAAAATTTATAAATATTTGAAGTTAATAAATGGATTGATACGCACTTTAAACATATTGATATTTAAAGTCTGGAAAATTTTCCAAAATGGATGGATGGATATCTGAGGCTACACAGATCGATATTTATCATAATTTTTATATATAATGGCTAGTTTTCGTAGAATCCTTTCTGAAAAAAAGTCAAACTATTCATTAAAGAAAATCTGCAAATTCTTCTAAATTATAAATAAAGCTCTCTTAATAGAAAAAAATAGTAAATAAAAAATGAGAATAAGTGATAAAAGCTTAGATACATCAATAATAAAAAATAATGAGTTACAAATTGTGAATCTTCATTCTTTTTTTCATTTTTCTTATCCATCTTAAGAGGAAATATGTTGTGAGCTGAAATTGTAAGATCAATCTTTGAGAGGAAATTTTCTATATCATTTTAAGATAATTTTCTTATTTGGATTATACTTCACTCATTCAAAGTAAGTTATTGTTGTTACCTTTCACCGCTAAGAAAGAATTGTAATTAGATTACACTCAACCCAGATCAAATAAGAAGATTAATTGAATCTCGATGTGGAAAGAATTTGAGAGAGTTGACATATGTCATATTTGCTGAACCACTATAAAATTTTCAGTTTGCTTTTTCATATCCTTATATTTTATATTTTAAGCATTCATAAATTGTAGATTTGATTGTTGCATAAAATTGTATATAATTACTCAATCAAAAATATTTTTTAGTGTATTAACTTTTAATTTTTATTAAAACTCAATTCACCTCACTTTTGAGTGTCCCACCTGGACCAACAATAGGTAATTATGATTTAGATTTAATAATTTTTAATGAAATAAAACTTAATGTCACTCTCTTTGTAATATTTTTTTTAATTAACTTGTTCTATTTTTCTTTATTTATTATTGTAAAGTACGATTGAATGTAAAAAAATTTATGAGACTCAGGTTGAAATATCTTCTTCATTGTATTTTTTTAATTAATAAATAAAAATTAACACTATAAAAAGTATTTTTTTCATAATTATTAGTAATTTATAAAATATTTTGTTTAATTTTAATTAAATTGAAAAAAAAAAAGTTGAACCTCACAAGCCTATTCTATGAACCGAAATCGAACCGTATGATAAATTGGACTAGAATTACTCATAATTAGACCGTTTGAAGAACCGGAACCAGAAGTGAATCAGTCCATTAATGATTCCATTATTACTAATTTTGGTTCGATGTAATTAACTTTGAACTGCGAAACCTGCTTGAATTGGCCAGCAATAATTTTCAATTCGGGTCGGTTTAATCCTTTCTGATTCCTCGAGCCTACTCGAAACTGCTAGTTCCAGACCGATAGACACCGCTGCTTGAAAGTAGAGCCAATAGAAATTATGCTTCGTCAAAAGTGAAACAAAATGAAAACAAAGAGGGACAGAACAAAATCAAATGCAAACCCAAAGCCATGTCTCTCTACCAATAAAGCCAGAAATCACGAAAGGAATAAGTGGGGTACAACAAAAGCCCAACATGTCCAATAAAAGGAAATGGAGGGGATCACGTTTCACAATATTCCAAAGGGCTTACTAAAAAGAAGTCTAAAGAATCCAAGAACCATTACTAGAAGGAGAACCATACCCAAAGAAAACAAAGTTGAGGCCGAAAACCGAAGCCCACTCACGTGTGTTTTAAGATGAGCTAATAACACACCACCTTCAACATTGTGTTCCCAAGAACATGCGCTAAATGATCGAGCCCTTGCTACATATCCCCAAATTGAGTTATCGGCGAAGCTGGATTCGAAGGCGGAATCCAGCTTCGCCGATAACAATAAAAATCGTAAGTTAGAATGTTCGAGGACTAGAGAACCCTCGAACGTTCAGAGCGCTACACAAGGTTCTCCAAACACACAAGCCGGCGATTTTTTTTATGTGATACTAAATTAATGGAGCATCAAATGAGAAATGTGGGTAGAAAACTTTATTATGAGAACTGCTTTTCAGTTATTAGAACCGTTTTGAGTAGTGCCCCTCGCAATCCTGAACATGTTGAAAAGTTTAAAGATGTTAGAGTGTGGATTAGGTGATTTATGGTGGAAGGGACGTCCCTTCGCATGGTCGAATGGAAGATTTGGGCTCATCAAGTAGAAGAAAGGCTGGATCTTTTTCTTCGTAATAATAGGTGGCAAGCTCGATTCAAAGGGGCATCAAAAACACAAATGGATTCGTGGAGTTTATATCACTGCCTAGTTATGATGAAAATCAAAGAAGGCAGAAAGATACCCAACGGGCTAAATAGGAAGAGAGAAAGGTTCCATAATGAAGATTTATGGAGCAGCTACGAAAAGTGGAAAGAAATAATTAATCAAAGCTAGAGAATGACTAACAACAAGGGTACAAGCAATCCAATTTATCAGTTCAAACTAATGGTTGAGAAATCAAGAGAAATGGAATGCTCAGACTTTCAGGGGAAGTAAGAAAAAGTTTTGAGAATTAACTCAAAAGTTGACTCAGTACAAGAAGAATAATACGTAGTATGTAGATGGGAATGAGATTACAAAAGCTTGAAAAACATATAGACAATAATATACTGCAAGACGAAGATACTTATTAGAGACAATGATCCAGAGAGTCTTGGCTTAAGGAAGGGGATAGAAACACAAAATTCTTTCATATGAAAGCTACGGAAATAAAAAGAAAACAAAGAAGAAGATTTTTGGGGACGATGGATGAAAATGACGAGGAAGTTGAAAATATTATAGAAATTTCGTGTATGCGTAAAACAAGTGTTTTTGTTAAATGAAAGTTCCATTAAATGAGTGTGTGTGTGTGTGTATATATATATATATATAATCTTTAAAATTTAAATATATTACATTAAAAATAAAAAGAAAGAAAGAAAATGTAAAAATCCTAAAATCTAAAACCCTACTAACTCAACCGGACCATCAGCAGGGCCCAACTCCCAAACCACAAGTTCAAGCCGCCTACCCTAAACCACCAATTCATTCCAACGATCAACCAATACTCACAGTACACTCGTTGTTGTCGCCTATTTTTTTGGTTTTTTTTTTTTACCACATATTGGTTTTGTCAGACGAAGCCAAGATCCAACAACAGACCCGTCGCTTCAACTATTTGGATTGGATTTTATTTTATTTTATTTCGTGTGTATTTGTCATGTGAATGGCGAACCTCCTCAAAAAACAAAAATACAAAGAAATTATTTTAGGATTGTGAATGAGAAAGTACATACATACGTGTGTATTAGAGATTGACATTTCTGAACCATGCCAGCATACTACCGCCCACGAGTCAAGTCGACGGTTTATTTTTAAGTAATTATTAGGAAAGAAATAATCGGGAGAAGAAAGAAGAGCAACTAGAAGACGAATATTTTATTTTCTTTATGTATAATTTATTATTTTGCCCTCAAAGTTAGCAGTGCATGAACGATTTCTAACCGCACTTATTTTTACGGATAATTAACGCATGCTTTCATTTAAGTTTATAAAATATCACAAATAAATAGAATTATATATAAAATTACAAATATTCCTTTAAAGATAATAAAAAAAATTAAAAATTTTCAATATCACAAGTAAATAGAGTTTTATATATATATATATATATATATAAACTACAAATACTCCTCTTAAGATAATAAAAAAAAATCAATTTTCCAATAATAATTTATTCAAAATTCAAAATTATCCTTTTGTTAGTGACTTGTTTTCTTTTTGAAGTATAAAATTCACTTACTAAAAAGTTAAAAACATGAAAATTATATATTTTTTTATTTTTGAAAACAATACTAAAATAATATCTTAATAAAATTTTCAAATATTTTATAACTTATAAATATCATAAATGCACATTTTTATTTATTTTTTATTCTCAAAAACTATTATTTCTCTAATAAATTATTAAACTTATTTTTGGATATAAAAATAAACAATTATTGAATTTATTTTTATTTTGTTTTGTTTTCATTAATTAATTATTTTGCTAAAAGTGAATTTTATACTTAAACATTTTTCTTAATAAAAAATATTTTCATTAATAATTTTATGCTTTTAACTTTTTAATAAGTGAATTTTATACTTTAAAATAAAAATAAAATAAAATAAATGAAAATAATAAAGGAATTACATTACATTTTTCAACAAATCACCAACAGAAGGATAATTCAATATTTTCAATAAATCATTAATGAAAAAAATGATTTTTTTTATTATCTTTAAGGGATATTTATAATTTTACATATAATTTTATTTATCTAGGGTTTTAACAAACATTAAGAGAGGTATTTGTTAGTTACCCTTGTTTTCAATTAAAAACAGTGATACAGATGTTTTTAATAAAAAATAATTTTAAATCAAGTACATAATAAATTTTTTTTTTCAATAGTGAAAAAAATATTTGTTGTAAATATTAAGTTAAATTGTAATTAAAAATAGGAGAGGAATATAAGTGATATTTCACTATTAGCTCAAAAATCAAATAAAATATAATAAAGGGACATAATAAATATTTGACAGTCTTAAGCTTTAAACATAACGGACTGATTAAGAAATTTTGAAGTACAATATTTTCTAATGTACAAGACGGTGTCTGTATACTAGTTTATGTTATACATATGGTCAATTAAAATCAAGCACATATTTTCCACCTTTTACAAGATTAAAGCATTTGTCATTCAAGAAAAAAGAAGGTAGATTTGGCTAATGAATATAAATGGTTGAATCCACCAATTGTAATCTAACACTTGCAATACTCCCCTTTAGATGACACTACTTTTAGTTATATCGGATGTGTTCAATATGGCCTCATTAAAAAAAATTTCAGTAAAATTTAATGGGATAAAACTTAGACAAAGAAAAAAAAATGCAATGTATATTTATCTAAAAATTCTTATAATTTTTTGTAACAAAATAAGTTTACCTGATGAAATTCTTTCCCTAAAGATAACAAATATTAATTTGTTAATTTATGGAGTCTACGCATGTCAAAGCTATGTACAAACTTCTCGAAAGTTGATACATGCAAAGTTTAGTGAAGAAATTAACAAAATTATGAAAAGAGCATATCTGTTTAATATCATGAGTGTTGAAAAACTTAGATGATATATGTTTGATTTGATCTTTCTTAATGTATTCTCCTCTAACTTCGAGCAATATAAGCATCATTTTCTTCTTTTATTGTTGTTGGAAATCTATAGTAGAAGATGTATTGCATGTATTCTAGATATGGCGGATAATGAATTGTAACCACATACATTCCCTGCTTACTTCATATAGTGCAAGAATCTTAGGTGATTAGAAGAGGTATTAATGAAAAATTGTTCTAAGAATTGCCATAAGATATATTATATATCTTGTTTGTGAACGAGCTTTATGAGGGTTAGAAAGACAGGCAATATCTAAATAATCAATTATTCTTAGATTTCACATTGATTTATTAGAATAAAATAATATCAAATCCATCATTTCATAAAGGTATTGAAAAATATGTTTAACGATATTCCAACATCGGAAAGTTGGTGTAGAACTAATTCTGGCTAATAAGTTAATAGAGAAAGCTATGTTCAGTATGATACATTGTGTTATATATAATAAGGTCCTAATTGCATTGAGATATAGTACTTCCAGACTAAGTATCTCTGTACTATATTCTTTACGGTGAAATGAATCATTTTTAGGATCAAAAGACTTAAGAACTATAGGAATACTTAACGAATAAACTTTATTCGTATTAAAATGATTAAAAATCTTTTCAATATAAGTATTTGATGGATACATATTTCATTAGATTTGTGCTTGATCTGTAGACCGAGACAATATTTAGTTTTTTTAAATTCTTAATTCCAAACTCTCTTTTCAATTATTCAAAAAAAAAAGAATTACTTCAGGAGTTTCACTTATATTCATGTCATCAACATATAATGCTACAATGGCGAATCCATAATCTGATTTCTTTAAGAATATGCATGGGCATATTGAATTATTAATATATCTATCTTTTATTAAGTATTTGCTCAAATAATTGTACTATATACACCCATATTGTTTCAATCAATACAAAAAATGTTGTAGTTTGATTGAGAATAAAGTACGATTCTTTGATTTATATACTTCAAGCATTCTAAAACCTTTAAGGAATTTAATATAGATACCAATGTTAAATGACTCATATAAATAAGAAGCAAATAGTCTTTTGGAGACTATCAAATGTATCAAAAATCAAAACATAATTGTATCTATAATGAGATATTATATTTCATCAAAGTCAATTCTAAATATTTGCGAGAAACCTTAATTGATGAGTTATATTTTATATATTGTGATCTTCATTATTTTTACTACATTTCCTTAAAAGTATTCATTTGTATCTAACCTATTTGACATCTTCAGGTATTTAGACTATAAGTAAATTATACTTGAATTGCTTCTTTACATTGAAACCAACAGTTTATGGATCATAATTATCTTTCATAATTTTAGTAGTTATTGTAAAAAGAATACATTTTCGATGATTGTTTTATTACAATCTCACATTTCTCTAGTATATGCATAATTTATAAATTTTTCTTCATTATATATTCTTATGCCTCTACAACGGCAATTGCATTTTCAATAGCAAAGGACAAATGTCTCTACAGGAACTTGTGTCGCTTCAAGGACAAAAGTTACTTTAAGGATAATTAATTCTTCTAAAGCTAGTGGGTCATAATATATATATATATATATATATATTTATTGCTCAAGTGTTATTTTCAACAGGATCTTAATTTTTTAATTTCTCTTCCCATAAACAAAATTTTTTAAACCAATTGGTCTACCACGTTTCTAGCGTGCAATAAATGATTAATTTACTACCTTCTGATTAGATTATTCTTTAGGAATAATCACCCGGATTGGTGTATTGGCAACTGAAATATATGATTTGGTCACTCTTACATTATCAACGAATACACTTGGTAATTGATTTGTAATTTGCTGAAACTGCACTATCTTTTGCACTTCATTATCATATTGATTAATGCAAGAATCAAGTTCAGTTCTTAGTTCAAAATATGTTTTATTTTCCTCTAATGGTGGAATTGTCTCGTCAAAATGACAATTCGTAAAACTTGCAACAAATAGATCATCCTACAAGAGTTCAAGATATATGATAATATAAGGTGAATTAAAATCTACATATATTCTTAGATTACTTTGGAGTTTCATTTTAGTATGTTGCGGAAGACTTATAAGAACATATACAACACAACCAAAAGTTCGTAGATCGAAAATATCATGTTGATGACAAGTACTAGTTGAAATACAGAGTTTTGATGATAGGCTAGTCTAAGATAAATTAGTGTCACAGCATGCAAAATAGCATGTCCTCATGTAGAAATTTGTAATTTAGTGCATAATAATAAAGTTCAAGCAATTATATGGAGTCGTTTAATGAGCGATTCAGTTAATTTATTTTGTGTATGAACATGTTAAATAAGATGCTCTATATCAATCTCCACTGATGTATAATAGCCATCAAATATCTTGAAACTAAACAAACAAATAAACACAATTCATAGTAAGCAAAAAAACACATGAAAGTAGTTTCAAATAATTTTGAATCTATTATCACTAAATTATTATGGTAGTACCACATTAGAGGTATAAAAATAAAGAATATATTCTCTAGTGTATCCTTAATAATGTTTTTACCAAAAACTTTCAGTTGTTAGGTTTTAATAAATAAGACTGAGTTCAACAATAGTGTTATAATCTTGTAATATCATAAAGCATTTCATACTTTTTACTCTAAGAGATTATATCTTTTTAAGGGTCATAAATATAATGAAAAAAAAATCATAATTTTCAATTTCATCCCGCAGAAATACTTGTTTTTCCTTTATGAATGGTGCTTTCTAGATCCTTGGTATTTATAATGCATTTTAACATCTAAAGACCATAAAAGGATAATGAGGGCATATACTTAAAACTTTATATCTATGATATTTTGTAGACTTAGTACTTCAAGTTCTATTCTAATAGTTGATATTTAAAACTTTAGGTTTTGAAAACATATAAATATACTCAGAACTTTATATTCATATATGATTTTTAAATTTAGAAATTTAGATTCTAATCGTTAGTGCATGTCCTAGACTCGTTCGTGTTTTCGAGTTCAGGGTTATGAATCTTGTTTTATTTTATATTATCAATGAAAGAAGAGTATGAATCTTGTTTTATTTTATATTATCAATGAAAGAAGAGTTCTTTCTTCACATATGTAGGCTGTTTTCTTTTATGGAATCATGTTATATAATAAAGTATATATGTGAATTGTCTAGATAATTTATTTAATAGTTAAATAAAATTATCAAAGTTGTTCTCTACGGACGTGATATTGATTAGGTAGTCATATCACATAATATACATACTAGATGTCGCTGATGAATATCATGGGATAATATTAGTACGGGTGATAATGAGAGTCATATCATAAGGGCATTAATATTGAGAAATAGTTAGAAAACTATTTTTCGAACGTGACCAAAGAATGATAAATCACGTAGTATGCATGAAGTCAATGATTTATCGTTAAATTGTACTAGTGTGCAAAGTGATCTTTTAACTTGAGACATCAGAGTTAGAACTCATATGGATACATGTGGTTTATATGGTGTATATAAAAGGGACTAACTATGTCTTGTATAAAAGCTAATTTGGTTATGGATTTTTTATATCAGTCTCCGGACAATGGTTGAAAAAGGATCCGTTGGCTCAATAATTTAAGTGAGAGTTTCCGTAGATTCTCGCTAGATCGAGTTCCTAGACGAGTGTTAATAAATGTTTGAGATTAAAAGTCTCTGGCTAAAACTAATTTTAAAAACTTACACGAAGAGTTCGTGTTGGAGAATTCACAACATATTGATCAACATTTTGTGAAAAAATTAATACTAAGGTTTTGATATCTATGAATCCTTACTCGATTAGAATTGGACAACAATAAGATTTTATCTACACCGTATATACAATTAGAGTAAGGTTTGATGAATAAATTATTTATTGTGTTTTAGAGGCTGTGAATTATTACTAGATATTACCCACAGTCATTAAGTTTGTTGAATATCTCAAATCCGAAGAGTTCGGATATGACTCACGGCTAACCCACAATGAACTTTCACAGTCACACCAATATTCTTATGCATTAGGAAGTTATGGGAAAGAGATAAATATTATTAAGATGAGTTTTAGTACCTTCAGAGGTAATATAAGACTGAAATATATATATATATATAT
>JAXCLQ010000013.1:8696394-8707189 GCA_035584115.1 Cedrela odorata | reverse complement strand
ATATATATATATATATATTAAAAATTCTTTAAATTGTTAATATAAATTACATGCTTAATGGATAATATTGATAATCTAATGACTAAAATGTTATGAAAAATTATTTTTTATAACTTTGCATTAATTATAAATTAATGATTCACTAATACAAATAATTTTCTTAATGGTTAAGGAAAGATAAATTTATAATTATTGATATTGTAAAAGGTTTGTACAATTAATTATAAATTAATATTATACTAATACAAATAGTTTCTTTAATGGTTAAAGAAAGTAAAATTTGTAATGATTAATTTTATAAAGGGCTTTTACAATGAATTAAGTATTTGTCAAAGGGTCCTAAGTATAAAAGGGGATTAAATCCAATTCAATGTAATTGAAAAACACAATTCACGTCCAAGATAAAAAATTGAGAAAGAAAATACTCTCTCATTCGGCCATGCTTTTTTTTATGCAATTAGTGGTGTAGATTGAAGAGAGTTTATAGTTTTAAGTTTATTCTTCATCAATTCATTAAGTTAATTTAATGTATGTTTAATCATTTAGGTTGATTTTAACATATATTAGATATATGTTTTTAATTTGTGCATGTGATGCATGAAAATTTTAAGAACTTTAATGCATAATTAGACCATAGATCAATCATACACTAATATAGGAATTAATATTTAGAATTTTAAGTTCTAACTTTGAAATTATTTTCAGAATTTCAAGTTCTTATTAATAGGATTGACTTTTAAAATTTTAGATTCCAATCACCTCTTTATTTTGCAAACTTTTGGTTGCAATAATAATATTTAACATTATATAATATAACTTGAAAAAATTTTAAAAAAAAAAGAACCGAAAGTAATTATCAAAAAACATTATTTCAATAATATTGCTAAAAATAAACTGCAATAGAGAATAACAAAAGCATAACTAGTATGTTATCTTTATTTTCTGATGTGAAAAATTCAATTTAATGACCGCCATCAAACATACTCATAAGATTGGTTGTATAAAAATAAAAGTATATTAAAGCAACACAATAATTTAAGAGCAATATAACGTGAAAATATTTAATTAAAAATATCTGGAAACATAAAGACATTAACTACTTTATGTATCGGAATTGTGCTGATAACGTATTATAAATTCGTGATAACAATGTATTATAATTATTAAGTTAAAGTGTAAATAAAAATACCATAAATATACAAATGATATTTTACTATGAACTTAATAAGAAAATAAAATAGAACATAATAACATGACAGATATTTAAGAGTTTTTAGATGGAATAGTTGAGGATGATTAAAGAATTTTGAAGTATTTAATTTTCTACTATACAAGAGGATTTATACATACTCGTTTATGCCACCTATATGACCAATTAAAATCAAGTATATACTTTCCACCTTTTACAAACTTATGATATTTGTGATTCAAGAACAAGGGAGGTGGATTTTGCCAATGAAAATAAGCAGTGAAATTCACCTATTGCAATCCAATTGCAACAATGTTAACGTTAGTCATACATGGATTCCCATGTTATAAATATCCAATATCAACCGCAAAGGGGATGACGAAAACGAATAAAAAATAACCAAGGATAAATATGCAACTAGGAACTCGCTTTATACAGGAAAACATACCACTTTTGATCAGACCGGCCTAAATTTGCTAAGGCCTAGTGAATTATCATGTACAGAGACAATGTTACAACACACAAACAGCTTTATCTAAGAACTTGCAGTGCAGGAAGCCTGAAGGGAGTTCTCTTACGGATGAATTTTTTCTATAAGGTAACACCACACTTGGTCTTGATTTAATGCTGCCAACACTTTCCACCGCTCTTAACTGTTCTTCTGCAATAAGAACCACCACGTGTAGGTGCTCCGCAGACAGAGCTTCTTCCATAATTCCGGTCTTTATATGAACTGATTGTCGAACCCATATCAAATGCCTGTTTTAAATGTTGCCAGCACCTTGTATTTCCTTTAACTGGCCTTCTGCAATATGAACCATTAAGTGTCTGTGCTCCACAAACAGAGCTACAATAGTTCCCATCATCGAATGTACTGAAATTTGAACCAACATCATACACAAGGGATTTATTTTGTGTAGTTGATTTAGATTTTATCCCATTAATCTTCAGCCCTTTATGCTCCTCACATCTCACTCTTCCATTAACAGGTTGCCTTGTACAGAAAGTCCCATCACCTAATTCCACCCTGCATCTATTATCACAGTGAAGCTTATTTGCAGACCTCTCTGAGGAAACTCGAGGTTGTACTCTTTCAGGTCTATACATTTCAGATGAATTTGAAGCACTGCAAGCATTGGAATCAAGAAGCACATCATGAACATATTGTGATGTTTCTGTTGAGATAGAATTGGATCCATTATTTTTTCTCCATTTGTGCTCTTCACACCTTTTATTCCCTTGACCTGAGAGTATTCTACAAAGACTGCCATCATCCAAGACGACTCCAAAGATGGAACTGAATCCCTCACCATCTGGGCACTTCTCTACAACCACTGGAAGCTTAACTGGGTTTGACCCACTGATCCTCAAACCTTTGTGTTGAGAGCACCTCTTTCTTCCTTCAACTGGTGATCTTCTACAGATAGAACCATCACCTAAGGAAACCTCACAAATACTGGTACAATCCTCATCTGCACCATGTTTATCCAATACTAACCTAGGCCGCGATTTGCTAAACTTAAAAATTTCAGAAAAGAAATTGTGATTCTCATCATCAGCATCAGTGCTTAATTTATTCCTCTCTGAAGGCAGCTTGGTTGCTTTGATTTTAATGCCCACTGGCTTTTGACTGAAATATAGGAGCTTCCTGACAGTTTTAGGAAACTGGATATTGTTTGAAGAAACTTTATTGAGTTTCCGGAGGACATCATCATGGCGACGTGTGCCGTTACCACCTTTGTTCCATGCATAATCAAATGTATTGAGAAGCTTACTTTCTGTTTTCAGCGCATCTGCCTTGTTTTTCATCTGTCAAACATTAATATGGGAAAATAAAAAGAAAAGAAATCAATTTCAGAAACTATAAACCAAGCTTGCAGGTAGGCCTACTTCCATTCATGCATACCAACGGAATATAACCAGAAACACTCAAAAGATACGACCTTCTACTTCAATTTTTTTCTTTTTGGCTGGAGTCAATAAAAAATAAGAAATATTTTAATACAATTCGATTTCGAACATCTGTTACTTGTATGTGAGAGTTAAATACATCAAAATGTATACATCTGTGCTTGTATATAAATGCAGATTTAAAACCCTCAGCCAGATCAATCAAACCAAAAATTGCACGTCAGTGTTAAACTGAAAGTCGAAGATACAAGAACTGGTTTTGAAATATGCTACGGTTATAATTACATTCGATAGAAAGAAAAATGATTGCATTCTTCCAATTGCATGAACTGAAAATGAAACTCATACTTACAACATCGGCAATATTGTGTTACTAGCCCTCAAGACTTTCTCTGTAACTAAATGTTAGCAATTGCCAAGGTAGATTAATTTACCCATCAATTAACTTTATCCCGTCTGTCTTTGGATTCATTACATTGTTGTACAATGAATCTGCAGAGAGTTTATAGAATAACCCCCTTGGCTAGCTCACAAGCCTTGATCTCTATGGGATAACATTAGGATAACTGCTTCCTTGTGTAAGTCCAGTTCCAGTTAGTACCAACGAAAAAATAATGCATTATGACGTAATTCAGAATGTGGTAGTTTAGATAAGAATGGAAAGAAAAAAATTTCATGATATTATCTTCAATATAGATATCATAAAATAAAAATGATGCTTCAGAGCATATATCAAACCTTATCACTGTCTCTGATCTGACAATATTCCGGTAATCAAGTTTCAAACTTCTCAAGAGATTGAAAGTCATGATTATCCATGGCAAAAACAGGGCCTATTATCATCTCTCTGTGTAAAATTATCCTATACATAGCATCAAATATCTTATCGATTCTAATAAATAAATAAAGAAGTATTGTTTCTGCAATATGCCATGCCTATCACCAAGGAAGTATAGATCGATCAAATTGAAGCTACTCAAAAGGAGAAAGAAGAAAGAAGAAAGAGATGCACTTACAGGAGCCCATCTATACACAATGGAGTGACCTCTACTGAATACATCATCGAAATATCCAAGCCCATCATTAGCTTTATTCAAATGAGCACCACTACGGCCATAACACTGGAGTCGTGTTTTAACAATATCAGCTTGTCCAAGATAAACCACCACCACACCATCTGAGTCGAGCTTGTCAGCTTTACGCCCTAAACCAGAGCGAGATACAGTTATGCCAAGCTCATAAAGTCCTGGACCCGATGTAGCAAGGAGGTTGTGAACCCTATATCTGTGCGCCCCTTCCTTCCCAAGTGAATAATCTTCCCAGTCTGACTGTCCAACAAGAACCTGAATATAGACACACATAAACAAAATTCTCTAAAGCGAAAGCACTAATCTAAACACATCAATCTTTGGTATTCATGTTTATAACACTATTGAACAGCTGACTAGTAGGGCTAGTATAACGAAACATCCCAAAATCAAACAAGGAGATTATTTTGATAATATCTCCACAGCAGACCACTAACCTGCAGGTTGATGTGCTTGGAAAAAGTTAGTTTATGAATAAACTTAATTAACGATGAGATTTTTCAACTATGATAAAGAAACCCAGAAGGCTAAATTTGGTTCAAACCCAAAGAAAATTATAAATGAAGAGAAAAAAATGGGTAAACTCACTCCCAGAATTGAAAGCTATAAAAGGAAAATGAATCCAATTAGAAATCCAATTACAATTGATGAAGAAAATTGTAAGATCAGGAAATCTAGAGAGAGAGAGAGAGAGAGAAACAGCGCAAACCTGCCATTTAGAGAACTGGGAGTCGTGTTTGGTTCGCTTGCATTCTTCTCTCTTATTCCTATCAACGGCAAAGGCAAGGGCATAGGCCAACTCAGGGGATCCCATTTGTTATTGTTGTGGCAGTGGCAGAAGAACATGACCGTTACATTCGCCATTTTATACAGAGGGAAGTTCTTAATGCAAGGACCAGATTGCCCCTCATACTGAAGGAGTTTGCCATAAAGTGTAATTCTTCTTTCTGTGAGTGGTTTGCTTTGTTGGGCTGAAAAAAAAAAACTGAAATCCTGATTCCACCGCACATGTTGATGTTGTGAAATCAGCATCAGCCCTTATTTTTTTCCCAGACTGTAAAGAATGCAATTTCATTTTAAAAGAAAATATAATATAATTTCTCAATCTGAATCGCCTGTTCTTAGGCGTGAGTAATAATATATATATATATATATATATATATCAAGTCACTCTAATATTTGTGAGTGTCAAACGTTGCGGGTTCTTAAATTTATAATGTACCAATTTATTTAATTGTTACTTCAATTTAACTATGAATATCATAATACACAGTTACAAGATTAAGCCAAGAACACTTGGATGGAGTTAGTTATAGTATATAGTAGAATCAATTGTAAGGCCATATTATATTGTCCACAAAGCTAAAAATGTAAAGATAAGATACGGGTTTGTAGTTAAATGGTAGGCAATGTAGGTAACTTCCAATACTCAATATGCAATCCAACCAACGAAGATGACTATTATGGGTTCTCTGAAAATTAGTTGAATCCAAGAAATAAAAATGGTATGGATTTGATTATTTCTACTTATCAAACTATTTGTAATTGTGCTCCATCCTTATCTTACCCTGCCACTTGGCGAGGAAAGTGACAGAGGACAGAATCTTACATTACCTTTGTTGCAGATAAGAATAATGCAGCAGCCAGCCGGCAAGCTTTACTGCTTTAGTGATAATGAAATTCAGTGTTTGTTTTTGAAACACAACACTTGTTTCATTCATTCATTCATATTTAAACACCTGAATACTTTGCCTCTCTCGCTAAGTTTTGTCCTCCAAAGGAAGCCTAACTTTATAATAATAGCAAAAGATAATGCCAGTGTCATAGCCACTGCCACACTACTTTTTTTTTTTAAATAAGCCTAATAGATAAAGCACTTTGCTTTTACTATTTTAGATAATATTAATTTTTTTTAAATAAGCCTAATACATAAAGCACCTTACTTTTACTATTTCATATAATATTAATATAAAAACATCACGTATTTACTTATTCAGAATTAGCTAGAAAGTTTGTAATCGTAAATCAGAAGACACCATTATATATACTATTTAGAGGTATGACAATTGAGATATGAGATATATCTCCTCATACTACATCTACAATATCTCAAAATCTTCTTTAGAAGGATAGATAGGTGTTTTAGAAGGACTTTGTCCATCAGCACTTCGAGGGCATTACTCTGTATTATTCTACCTTTGGGTAAATAGAAATGTACTACTTACATAAATTACTCTAACTCATTTGTATTATCACGATATATAGAGACACTTACTTATTCAATGCTTGTACGTCATTGTTGCCTTGTATGCTTGCGCATAGTTTATCAATAAAACATTGAATTATGTTTGATTACAATAATGACTTGTTTCTGCTTATTCTCTACTGTTGATATATATTTTTGTAGACAACTAACCCACTTGAGTTTATTATGTGAAAACTTGTTTAAACTGACTTACTAGTTGGAATGCGCTAGTAAGTACTGCACGGGTGTGAATCTCGACTAAGAGAAAGTCGACTAGTGACATTTGGTATCAAAGCTCAAGGTTGTGATGATAGTGTCTACAAAAACTATCTCCTCAAGAACAACTCGATTGAATATTCTCGAAAGAAAATGAACGAGTTAAAGGAGCACCAACGAGCTTTAGAGGCGGTATAATAGAGAAAGAGCTCGTTTAACACTGAAGACTTGAAACAAACTTTGACGCTACTAGAATCCTTAAGTTCTCGGGTGAGCATATAAGAAATGAAAGCTGTTAGCTTTAGCTCTGAGCCATCTAAGGGAGACGTCTCGAAGAATTGGAAACACAATTTGCAAATACGCAAGCAACGATATCCGAAATTGCAGAGGAGTACCACAATGCGGTGAGCATATTGCAGGAACAACTTGAGGAAATGGACAGAAGGTCAAACCTTATTGCTCGTATCCTTGCAACCCAGTTGGGAGCCGCTCCAAGCTTAGAATACGTTTGGTTGAAAGCACCAGAACTGAAATGCTATGAGGGATCTGAGATGCCGAAGTACTAGAAAATGGCATTGTTAGATATCTAACAACATTTTCGAACTATGAAGACAGGTTTCAAAGACGTTAAGGTGAGCTTAGCGTCCATGTATTTGTGCGGAGATTCGAAGTTGTGTTTGAGAACCCGAAATGAGAGTTCAAGAACCACCTCCTCTCTCAAAATGTGGTGTAACTTGCTCGAAAACTTTGGTTTAACATTGAACAATACTTTCGAAATGTGAGAACAAATTCTAAAGACGTCAAGATAACCCTAGCGTTCATGTGCTTGTTTGAGGATGGCAAGTTGTGTAGAAGACTTGAAATGAAAGCTAAAGTTCCTCCCCGAAAAGGTTGCATGTCTTGCTCGAAAACAATTACATGAGTTGACTAGAAATTAGGACAATTTGCGAGTATGTAAAAAAAATTTCGGATTTAATATTAGATATTCAAGATGTGTTGGAGTAAGACTGATTATTTTACTTGATGGAAAGAATTCAATTTTGGGCACGAAACTAGTTACAATGACAAAGAGGTGCAATATTTCCCATTCGTACAAGTAGTCATTGAATGGTTGTTAGATTACTCATATGTTTACTTCCAACGAAAAGGTTGTTACCCATCTCAAGATAAAAAAGAAATGGGAATAAAAATCCCAAAGATTAAGGCTCTAACAAAGGTAAGGGAGCGACCTAGTGAGTAGCACCGAACTTTCCAATGAAGTCACCATCGTTAATGGTGTAGAGGAAGCTGTGAAGAAACGTTATCACGTTGGTGATACAATGGCCAATAGAGCCATTGAATGCTTCGAAGGGACAAGACTAAGTGCTATGACAGTTAGAGATGAACTGTAAGAAACACTTAAAAAGTAATCGAGAGACAAAAGAGACAGTCCATATGGTGGCACCGTGGATATTGAATGCTCTGAATGAGCTATCCAAAAAGACAAAAAGGTCGTAAGAAATGACCTTTGTAGAATTGATACTCCCATTCACTTGTGGATGCTCTTAAAAGGGAGATCTCAAATTTGAGTAACGAGGGAGACGAACTTTGCGAAAATGTGCCAGCTTTGGGCTGGACCTGCGGAGGTGTAAACTTGTGAGGGTCGGTGGGGATGTGCCAACTTCAGGTTGGACTTGCGAAGTGACAAAACCCTGAGGGACCTCGAAAAAGGGCCACAAGGGCAGATTCTTGTCTAGTGGTCGTGAGGTACCCCAGATTGCAATGGTTATGACTCGGTAGCTAAGGCAGACTTACGAGTTAGTGGGTTGTGAACGCACCTAGGACCAAGGCCATTAGCTACAACAATTATGACTCGGTAGCTGGGCCGGGCCTACGAGATAGTAGGTTGTAACCAAGCCTAGGATCAGGGTTGTTGGGTTGTAATGGTTGTGACTCAGTAAGTTAAGGCAGAACCGCATAGTAATGGGTTGTGACCGCGCCTAGGGAGAGGCCATTACATAGAATGGGTTATGGTGGACATTGAGGCCACTTATAGTGTCATTTTGTAATGGTTGTGATTCGATAAGTCAGGACAGGCCCGTGTAAAAAAAAAATGTTGTAACCGCGCCTAGGGCTGAGGTCATTACATGGAAATAGTTATAGCGGACATTCAAGCCATTTATAACATCATTTTGCTTTCGAAGTGAAGCGTCTTAGGTTAAAGCTCGAGGAGGAGAGTGACTACGCGAAGGCGGTCAACTCTGAAAGCCTTATCCAAGAACGAGTTAGCAAAATAAGTGCAGATGAAGATCGGCACTTGTGAAGGTCAAGTAGACCTTGTTGTTTTACAGGTGGATGACTTTGCTGCCATCGCAAGAAAGGACTCTTTGTTGGGGAAGGACACAACCCCATTCCAGTTGCCAATAGCTTATTGATCAAGAGAGAAGATTAAGGGAGAAAGGCTCGCTATGATGCCGGCCAAAGTCAAGCAACCGACAATGGCAAAGCTCGTATCCATGCTTCAATCCAATAAGAGAATTGAGAGACGATGACCTTCTTTCATCGCAATTTCAGTCTCAGAGGAAAAAAGAGCCGACCCTATCAGAGATCGCAGATGCCTTGCTCAAGTTGTTGAGGTGATACTGGACCAACTGCTTACGACATTGCCAAAGGAGAGTAATTGGTCACCAGACAGATGGGGTCGAGGTGAATACAATTTCGCACATCTTCACAGAAGGACTCAACCAGAACAGATTCAATGAGAGTCGAGATAAAAGACTAGTGTAGAAGTACGAGAGACTAGTTACAGTCATTGCCAAAGTAAGAGAAGGCTACATTCAAAGTCAGGATACCTGCCTAGATGAAGATATGCTCGGTCTTTCATGTTAGCAAGTTAAAGTCATAACTCGCTGACACAGAAGATTCCACGCGCAATCAACCTGCAAGAAAGGAGATCAAAGAGCAAGCGTGAAAGAAGACTACCAAAGAAGAAGATGAGACTCTAGCAGAGAGATGAGTGATCAGAAGAGACGACGTCATAAAGAGTTCCTCGTGGAGTGGAAGATATTTGGTGAAGAAGAAACCAGCTGAGAGAAAGTCGAAGAACTGGAGCAGTTTCAACAAAAGATTGAAGATTTCAAGAAAGCGTCATCGTCGACGACGCTGATAGATTAGGTAGGAGATGATATAAGGGCCTCACGCATTTGCTTGTCCAGGGCCAGCTAGTAAACCTATGTCCGGAAATCAGAAGGCACCATTGTATGTACTATTTAAGGGTGTGACAACTGAGACATGGGGTATGTCTTCTCATGCCACACTTACAATGTTTCAAAACCCTATTTTGGGGGAGATGGCTAGCTGCCTTAGAAATGCCTTATTTATTAACATTTTGGAGACATTGTTGTGTACTCCTCCGCTCTCGAGTAGATAAAAATGTGTTACTTGTATGAATTAGTCTAACTCATTTGTATTATCTCGATATGTAGAGACACTTACTTATTCAATACTTGTACGTCATTATTAGCTTGTATGCTTGCGCATAATTTATTAATAAAATATTATATTATATTGGATTACGATAATAACTTGTTTATATTTATTTTCTATTATTAATATATATTTTTGTAGACAACTCACTCGCTTGAATTTATTATATAAAAATTTATTTAGACTAATTTATTAGTTAAAATGTGCTAATAAATACTATACGAATATAAATCTTGACTAAAAGAATGTCGGCACGTGATAATTAGCATACGTAACGTAATCATAACAAGCTTTGAAAGTAGCACTAAATGCCATGCATGTCTGACTGATTTCAATTACCAACTTTTTGGGGTGAGGCCTACCTCATTAGGCACATTAAGCCCACTAACATTTCAAGAGTGAATTTATGAATTTGTTACTGGGTCATGATTCATGACTACATTCAACTTCATTCTTGGACATAGAGAAAATTGTTAAAATCATTATTAATGTATTTAATGATACAATATAGCCCAGTAGACAATTTTAATAACAAAATATATTTATGTAACTTCTTTTATATGAGTCTATTGACTTTTTATTGACTAGGTTTGGTTTATTGATTAAGAGTTTTTTAAAACGTGTTCTAACAATGTTAAATTATTATTATTATTATTATTATTATTATTATTATTATTATTA
>JAXCLQ010000013.1:8679228-8696294 GCA_035584115.1 Cedrela odorata | reverse complement strand
ATTATTATTATTATTATTATTATTATTATTATTATTATTATTAATTTTAAAAGAATTATGTGATTAAAGTACTCAAATTACTTCTAAATTTGCGGCTAGAGTAGATGCAAACACAAAGATAAAAATGCCTAGCCAACAAGATAGTGAGTTCTAGAGCATGAGGCATCTAGTGTAGTGCTTAATCCAAAAGTTTGTTCAAAAATATTAAAATGATGCTTACTAATATTTAATTAAAAAATAATAATTGATTTTGATGTTACCTTTGTTGTGTCCTATTTGTCTTAAAGTGGAATTTGTAGGTCTCCTTTGCCCTACCAATATGACAAGTTGTGCCATATCTTAAGATAATAAAACAAAAATAAATTGAATTGGTCAGCCAATGTTGAACAAATTTTGAGGCACATCCCTACAAATACAAACACAAACCTTCATGAATTAAATAGGCTTAGTTGATTTAGAGTTTTAATAATTGAATCTACTAATTATATATATATATATATATTAAATCATTCAAATAAATTTCATTTTGTTAAGTATGTATCTTAGATTATAAAAGTAATTAAATTTTATATAAATAAAATAAAATTAATTTTTTTTTAATGTTAAATAAATATAAAACGAAGCTAATATTCAAAGTTAACAAGAATTCAAATCAAGAAAATACTAAATATTGGTAAAGGACAGATCTTTGTCCATGCCTAACCATGTGGAAATATAGTGGAAATCTAACTACTTCCATTCATAGACTTTGAAATTTCTTAAACACAATCACCTACTCACTGAAAATGTCTTAAGATATTAGATATCGAAAGTCCAAATTGAATGCCAATTGTTTATTTATATAATATTCTGTGTCGGCCGTTTCTGTTTTGTCGTTATTTTTGTCTTTCCCTTTCTTCCTTGGCGCTTTTCTCTTATAATTATGCAAAAGCTGGAGGAAATTAATAATACTACAACCAAGTACAAATTGTGTTGCTGCCCTGCTGCCAATTCCTTGTTAAATTTATAGCTTTACTTGTTGAGAATCAAATGATTCGGTTTTCTTAACTTTTTTTAACTTCACGCACTTTACATGAAGAAGAAAAAGTAAGGTTCTGTTGTTTTGAAAGAGACTTGGTAAGGTTCTTGAAGGAACTGGGTTTTTTTTTTTTTTTTTAAATTTTTAATATGGGTTATGGTTTTGGAGTTTTGACATCCCTTTTAACTGAAAGAAATATTTCGATTTTGTTAAAAAGTGCCTTGAATCTCACGTACTCCGCTTTTTTTTTTTTTTTTTTTTTTTTTTTTTTTTTTTTTTTTTTTTTACGGTGAAATGCGATCAAGTGCAATTTTTATGGTGCTCAAGGATATTTTTGATGGAGAATTTTGATGGGTTTTGGTTTTGAAATTGTGTTGAAAAAGGTTAGTGTAGAAATGAAACAGAAGGGTTTCCCAGAATTGAAGGGGAAAGTAGTAATTGTTGCGGTTAAAGCATTGAAGGAAATTCCAAGAACAGCTTTGGTGTGGGCTTTGACTCATGTTGTTCAACCTGGAGATTTTATTAAGCTTCTGGTGGTTATCCCTTCTCTTTCTTCAAGTAATCTTCTGAATCTCTTCTTTTCCCCTCCGTTTTCCCCTTGTAATATCAAAGTGTTTATTTTTATAATTTTTGTTGGATAACGTTGAAATGGGTTTTGATTTTCTATTTGTCTGTAATGTCTTTTAATTGTTCTCAAATATTTCTCCTGCCAGACAATTCTGTATGATTGTTAGGGATTACTGGGGAACAGCTTAGTAGGCTGTCAAAATGAGGCATCTACGGAAAATGTCATGGCCATGCTAGTTCTTCATCTTCCTTTTGAGATTATTTCATCTGCCAGACAATTGCAATATGTTTTTTTTTCTCTTCCTTTGTTTGGACTGTCCAACTGGATGTTTCACGACCATACACCTCTCATGTTCTGTATAGCTGCTTCACACATTTTGAATACTTTTATAGCATGGGTCAGAAACGGATAATCAACAGAATCAAATGACCCAATAAACAAGCACTGACAAAATATGTAAATATGTATATTCCACCATTGCAATTTAAATCCCTTGTGTTTCTTCGCTTGTTTCCTTCATATCTGTCTGGTTATAGTGACTTTAGGGTTGCTGATGTTGATATTTGATGGAAGCACAATATATTTCCAGATAAAAAGATATGGGGGTTTTCAAGATTCACCAGTGATTGCACCACTGGTTACAGGAGGTCCCTCTCAGGAACTAGTTCAGATCAGAAGGATGATATTGTAGATTCATGCTCCCAAATGATTCGTCAACTACATGATGTTTATGACCCAGAGAAGGTCTGTGTAATAATTAATTTTTTAATTCTTAAATGCTCCCAGTCTAATCTTGAGCATTTTCCATTTTCTGTTTCTTCTTAACAGATAAAAGTCAGAGTAAAAATTGTTTCTGGCTTGCCATGTGGAGTAGTGGCTACTGAAGCCAAGAAAGCTCAATCAAACTGGGTTATATTGGATAGGTAATGAAAGTGATGAAACCTTGCTTCCTTGCATGACATACCATAAGAACTGTATCTTAGTTTACAGCATACATTTTCTCTGCGTGGAATATGCAGTCTTGTGGGCTGTTAATTTCACAATGTTGTTTTTAGCCAATGAATTTCGTATTCGAAACTATCTACTCAGAATTTCCATTCCCTCCATTTCTGCAGTTTATTCAATTTACTATTACTTTTACAATTCTTGACAGAGAACTGAAACATGAGAAAAAATGCTGCATGGAAGAGCTGCAATGTAATGTTGTGGTTATGAAACGATCTCAGCCAAAGGTTCTTCGTTTGAATTTGGTTGGAACACCAACAATGGAACCTCATGTGGCTTGCCCCATATCCTTCAATTTAGAAGTATCTCCAAAAGATTTGAAAAGTAAGCATGATGAAGCATATATGATTAGGGGACCATTTGTGACTCCTGCAAGTAGTCCAGAGCAAGAGTCACCCTTAACTGCAACAGACGTTGGAGCTTCATCTATATCAAGTTCAGAACCTGGGACTTCACCATTTTTTGTCTCTGGAATATATGGGAACCTGAAGAAAGAGTGTTCATTTATCTGTGAAGAAAGACAAAATCATTTTGGACCTGATTCTGACACAGATAGTGAAATTCTGGATGCAACTTCTACAAGTTCAGGTTTCCAGCCATGGATAGCTGAGACTCTCACTTCTAGTGATGAATTCTTAAAACAATTGGAGGGAAGCTCACAAAGAACCAAGGATCCAGCTCTGACTTCCACATATGAATTCCTGTTGGAAAAATTATCAACTCTGAATCGAGAACCTGATATTGGTGCACTGAATTATAGGCTTGACCTGAAAGTGAGCAAAAGTGTGAGAGAGGCAATTTCATTGTCCAGGTATAAACCTCCAGGTCCTCCTCCACTGTGTTCTATATGTCAGCACAAGGCACCTGTATTTGGTAATCCTCCCAGGTGGTTCACCTATGCTCAATTGGAGCTTGCTACAGATAGATTTTCCAAAGCAAATTTCTTGGCTGAAGGTGGATTTGGTTCTGTTCACCGTGGTGTCTTACCAGATGGCCGGGTTGTTGCTGTCAAGCAACATAAATTGGCTAGTTCCCAAGGTGATCAAGAATTTTGCTCAGAAGTTGAGGTTTTGAGTTGTGCACAGCACCGTAATGTTGTGATGCTGATTGGATTCTGTGTGGAGGATGGGAGGAGATTGCTGGTTTATGAATATATTTGCAATGGGTCGTTGGATTCTCATCTCTATGGTAAATTCTCTTTGATCCTAAATTATGTTATTATTTTCACTATGTTTTGTATGAGGGAAGGAAAAAAGAGGAGAGAATGAAGGTAGAGGGCAAGGAAGGAGAAGCCAAGGAAGATAACTATATCCATCTTGTCATTTGTTTGGTTGCATAAATGGAAAAGATGGTGAAATGAAAGAGTTGTTACTTTCTTGGTCCAATATCCACTAAGGAAAGAGAAACCATTATATGATAATTTTTCTGTTATACTCCCATGTGTTTGAGTTTCATATATTTTCCCATCTGTGAACCTTATTATAGGAACATAAAGGAACTATGGAATTGGAATGTTAACTTTTTGCCCCTTGTTGATTTATGGAAGGAGTGGATTTTGTAGGCATGGAAAGGAGACATGTTTTTCCTCTTTCCTTCTAACCAAATGCTGGATATGGTCATTCTCTCTCTCTCTCTCTCTCTCTCTCTCTCTCTCTCTCTCTCTCTCTCTCTCACTTCACCCTATTTTCTTCCTTTCTATGTCCGTCCTACTAAAATGGAATGTTAACAGTATTGTGAATACCATTGTTGTCATAGAAAACCTCATCCATCTTCCAGATTGACATTGTAATACTTGATGTTAGTTTTACCAATTTAAAAGCTTTCATATGTTATTGACCTTAGACTACCAGAATACCCAACAAGTTTGTGGCTAAATGTTTCTAGAGGACCATTTTCATTTCCTTTGAATTTAAATTGGGTTATTTATGATTCGCCCTATGCCTTGGAAAAAATTGTCTGTAATTTCACAATTCATTTTACAAAAGTGTGTATACTATTACTACAATTGTTTCTTTTAAAATAAACTCTTGATTGCCAAATATATAGTTACTATGTCATTTTTTCTTTTTTGTCAAAACTTTCTTTGTCAGAAAGTGTTGCATGCATGGCCTTGAATCCAGGACTGACATTGTGCATGTTAGAATAGTACCTTATGATCATAAATGAAAATTGTTTTGCGGCCAAACAACATAATTAAAGAGTTGATGATTTGCAGGATGTAATCGAGATCCATTGGAATGGTCTGCAAGGCAAAAAATTGCTGTTGGAGCAGCTCGAGGGTTGCGATACCTTCATGAAGAATGTAGAGTGGGTTGTATTGTCCACCGTGATATGCGCCCTAACAACATTCTTGTCACTCATGATTTTGAACCATTAGTATGTCATGCTCTTACCATCCCCCTACAAACAAAAAATCATATTTTCATTACCAACAGTATACTGTTATGAGCTTTGCATTTGCGTATCTTGTTTCTTTCATTGCAAGTAATAAGCACATAAGATTTGTCTTTTCATTGGTTATTAGTATCAATAGAGATGTTTAAACTGATCTCCAATTATTGGACCTTAGGTTGGGGATTTTGGACTAGCAAGGTGGCAACCGGCTGGAGACATGGGAGTGGAAACGAGAGTAATAGGGACATTTGGGTAAAGCATCTAATGGCTTTTCACTTCGTAAATTTCCTGCAAACAGACAAGTTGAATTACAAAACCCTCCTTTACATAGGTATTTAGCTCCAGAATATGCTCAGAGTGGTCAAATCACAGAAAAAGCTGATGTCTATTCCTTTGGGGTGGTATTGGTGGAGCTCATTACTGGAAGGAAAGCTATGGATTTAAACCGGCCCAGAGGTCAGCAATGCCTCACTGAATGGGTATGGATTAGATGACTTTTTTTGAGTTGGCAATTTTACATTTTAGTGAAAGTTGATCACAATCTGTGAAAGATTGATTAAATATCATAGTTTCTATAGAATTAAAAAAAAAATGTCTTCTTGTCTCCCCATGGAATTATACAGTGTTCCTGTTGACAAAATTATGATTTACACATTATCTTTTGTCATTTGCTGATTTCTCATGTTCTGCAGGCTCGACCTTTACTAAAAAGACGTGCCATTGACGAACTGGTTGACCCTCGCTTAAGAAACTGCTATTCAGAAAAAGAGGTTTATGGCATGCTGCAATCTGCCTCCTTGTGCATCCGTAAGGATCCTCATTCAAGGCCTCGTATGTCTCAGGTTGGTAATCTGTAACTTGTATTCATTTTGTTAAAATTAATTTCCTTGCCATTATTACTTTGGTTATCAAACCAAAATCATTGGAAAAATATTGTGTGAATGGATGTTGAAGTTTACATTTTCTGAAACTTGCTTTCACACTGCATAGACTTGCATCTGAGTATTATAAAAACTTTCTTAAAATTGTTATTTGTAATTATTTGCTATTTATCTGTTAAAGCTTTCTTAAAAGTGAGTGAACAACTTTTTTAATTTTTCCTCACAAAAAGTTCTATTGAAGGTAACACTGTTTTGAACAAAGATATCCATGCTCTTTTTGGAAATGATCAGCAGAGTTAGAGAGCTGCAGTAATATATCATGAATTCATAAACTTTGTCAACCAAGCCTCAAAGCTAGAAACCTATCAGAACTTAACTTTCTAATTATGCTTCTGAAAATCACCTCTCTGATACTCTTAACTCTGTTCTGAATGTATCCTTGCACTTTTGTCAAAGGTGCTTCGGATGTTGGAAGGGGACATTCTCATGAATTCAAGAGATGACAGATGAGTTTCAACGCATATAAGAAGTAGCAAAGGGAAGCATGATAAGAGATTTGTCATCATCAGTATCACTGCAGAAGCAGCTCTCTCATGGAGTGCAAAGGGCGGCTCTTTTGGACATATTTGAAGAAACGCTGCTTTCAGTACCATTGGCAAACAGACAGTCACTGGAAAGCACTAGATTTATTACCATTGATGTAAAAAGTAAACCAATATATATATATATATATATATATAATTAAGATTTTTTGATGTGGTGGGGTGTAGAAAGCTATGCTAATTGCAAAGGTTTGTAATCATATATTATTTCAACATAATATTTTACATCATTTGGCTCTTAGTCGTGTGTAATTTTGCGTTGCTAAATGTATTCATGTAATGATTTCGCTGAAGTTTGTTTCGTTCACTTCATCATCTATATGCATGAAATTGAAGAGAGGACAAATACATGCATGCACTAGTTCGTTATCTCATATTTCGTCTGAAAATGGAAAATTGAAATTGATAGGGTGGTAAAAGAATATAGATGATCGATCCCCTTTAAGATCAAACAAATCCATGGAATTGAGTATGATTGATTGTATGTGCCATAGCATCTACTATACGATTCACTTTCTCATTATGTTTTGAATTACTTAAATGTTTAATGAATCTCTAATTTTAATTTTTGATATTTTATTTAACGAATTTTGGAACTAAAATTATAACCCTATTGACACTTAAATACTTTTCATCGAATAGTGATTTCAGTTTTCACAAAATTCCCAACCCTTTGGTCTTCGTAAAAAAATCCAATGGTTAATATTCGGTGTCGGATGGTTGAAGGGTCAAGATCTGCCCACTGTTCGCGGAACGTACGAAAGACAAGGCAACATACACGAAGCTGCATCAAAATTCAAGTGAAAGTTGAACAAGTACAATACCACCTTTTTCCTTCTCCTCTCTGTCTCTGAACAGAGCGCCATGAGTTTATTCTTCAAAATTCGACGGTCGTCTCTGTCTTCTCTTTCTATCCTTACTCTGCGACGCCTTTCCACAGCACCCCCATGTAAACACCTTCTTCTCACTATAATTTTCTCTTTTTTTTTTTTGCTTGGCTATGGACTTTGAAGAACTTCTGAAATGGGTTTATTTTTATTGTAAATAGATGCTTGTGGGGAGCAAAAAGAACCTAGAAATAGCATCATTCACCCCACTGCAATTGTTCACCCAAATGCCATCATTGGTCAGGTGCTTTCTTGCTTCTCTTATTGTTATTTATTTATTTAATTCTATGTCACTAGGCTTGGAATCTATTTTATTTTTAATCATAATGAAGTGGTGGATGTAGTTAGCTGCCGAACATGGTGACTTGTTTCTATTCGGTGTGACTTTTTCTGTGTTCTTTCCATAATGGTTTAATTTTCAGTTGTTGCTGTTTTTTTACCTCCAAGTAAAAAAGAGCTCCCAAACCGATTGGTGGTTGCATGTTTTTCTAATTAAATTCCTTGTAGATTTTGGAGATTTGATGCCTTGGTTTTGGGAAAAAAAATTGATTGATGAAGATATGCATTATTCGTTTCTCTATATTTTGATTTCATAAGAGAACTAAGGTCATAGAACACAGACAAAAAAAGGCTGTCAAATTTTTTAGTTTTCTTTATAGAGTTGATTAATTGTTTACTTGGAATTTATTGCTTTTCTTATGTTATGTATTGGTAAGAATGTTGGTAGAAAATGATCAAGCTATTTGAAGAGATTTTTACTTTTTAATGATATTTAGAGTTTGATAGTTATCATTCACGTTTCAGGGTGTTTCAATTGGTCCATTTTGTACCATTGGGTCATCTGCAAAGCTTGGAAATGGTTGTCAGTTGTATCCTGCTAGCCATATTTTTGGAAATACAGAATTGGGGGATCACTGCATTTTGATGACGTTAGTTCGGACTTTGGTTTTACTATCTTTGTTCATTTTTGGTAAACTTTCAGAAACATATTTGCGTCCATTGTTGATGTTTTAACTTTATGTAAGCCTTTAAACTTTGTCAGACAGTGGTGCTGTTGTTGGTGACGATCTTCCTGGGCAAACTATCATAGGGTGCAATAATATTATAGGGCATCATGCTGCTGTTGGTATTAAATGCCAGGACATGAAATACAAGGTTCTCTTTTATTAGTGTAGATGTTAATTACATTTGATGCCATGAACATCATAATCATAATGTTAGTGGTTGCAATTTTATGCATGTACTCTTTTGCGTATATCAAACTACCTACATCTTTCTTTGTGACTTTAGCTAGGGGATGAATGTTTTCTTGATGTCGGGAACAATAATGAGATCAGAGAGCATGCTTCAATTCACCGATCTTCAAAGTCAAGTGACAGAACGGTATGAAGGTGTTTTGCAAATTTTTCTCTTTTCTTTTCTGAATAGCTATCCTTGTTTGTGAAGTTGAGGCAGCTTTCATATTCTAATGAAAATAAAATGACCAGGTTATTGGTGATAACAATCTTATTATGGGTTCTTGTCATATCGCCCATGACTGTAAGATTGGCAACTGCAACATATTTGCGAACAATACTCTTCTAGCAGGTCATGTTGTCGTGGAAGTAAGTTCTTAAATTTTGCATAGATCTGTCTGCATGGTTATCTTATATGAGTTTCTGATTAAAAGTTGATTAAAGTGCTGGAAATATAGGACTATACTCACACTGCAGCAGCCATTGTTGTTCATCAGTTTTGCCGTGTTGGGTCATATTCTTTCATTGGTGGGGGCTCTGTGGTATAATCTTTTCCTTTTTTCCAACTATGGCTTTTCATTTTGCTCTCCTGCTCTATGTAGCAAGCAATCTGGCATTAGTTGTGGGTGTCCCATATAGATGTGATATTGGGGCATAGCAACCTCATACAAGATAACTTTTATATATCTATTTTTTATGCCTGAAGGTTTCACAAGATGTTCCCAAGTACTCAATGGTAGCTGGAGAAAGAGCTGAGCTTCGTGGTCTGAATATCGAGGGTCTTCGTCGCCGTGGATTCATGGTCACTGAGGTTGGCAATCTATGAATTTTTGTTTTGATGGCTCCAATGCAACTAAAAAACAGTTCCATAGTTTATAACTATGAGTTCAAAAGCATCCTCTTTCATGTGCAGCCAGCGATTACTTATGAGATTGCATGTCATTACTTTTAACATGCTGCTGTGCTTTTCCACTCAATATGGTAAAGCAAGATGTCAGTTAAAGTTAATGGAACTTACAAAGGTTGCATTTGTTTGTAAAAAACTGAAAAGAGAATGGCCATTTTCTGAAAGATAATAGGTTTTTTTTTGTAACAGAAGCTGTTGTTGAGGTATAAAGCCATTTTTATAGTATACTTTATCGAATTTGCACATAATTGAGACTAGATTAAGGAACTTTGATTTGTTGAATAGTGTATCTGGAGACATTAATGACCTCTGTTAAGATGGGAGAGTAATGGTGAGTCATTAATAAGGCCGTTGCGAATTGTTTCTCAACTAAAGTGGCCCTAGCAGATTAAGTATTTAAATGACAGCAGATTAGTTTTACAGTATACAGGTGAACATTTACTGTTCCCATGGTTCAATTTTGACATTAGTAAATTTAGAATTGATGATAAGAATAATATTTCAAAACATAATGGCCAATCTAACCAGACACCTTGTTGAGATTCAGACGTTAATCAATCGAGTATTAATCATGGTGGCATGTCTTTGTTGGTCAGTTTAACTTCATACTCTTTTATCCCATTGTGTCCAAATTGCTGGAGGGATTGACTACATAAGCATTTTTTAGGAGAAAACAATTATGCACAAGAAGTGTGACAATGGTTGAAATAGGAATTGTTCATTTAGTTTCCTGTTAGCCTGTCTTATTTTCTTCCTTAAGGTTATTTCAGTTTGTTTTTGAAATTTGTCCATATTAGTGCAATATTACTGTAAGTTGTTTAGTTAAGTAACCATTTGTCTCCTTCAATAGCCTATTTATGGTTCTTCACTCATATTTACAATCCTTGATAGAGTGAGAAGTTATTTTGACATTGTTGTTATATATCTATTCATTTTATCTGATCCTGTGTTCTAAAGAAGCTTTTTTTCTTTCTTTTACCTTTTTGAGTGGAGATCTAGATTAAGAGCTTGAGAACAGCATATCGAAAGATATTTATGCCTGTTGGTGAGAATGCTGTGGGTTTTGAAGAACGTCTTGCTGAATTGGTACTCTCTCTTTCTCACTTGCGCATGCATTCACTCACAGAATTTGTTGCACTATTTACCATGAAAGCTAAACCTCTATTGCAGGAACGAGATGGACAACTGTGTCAGGTTCCTGCTGTACGTTCAATGGTGCAGTCTCTTCGTGATTCATTTGCAGAAAATCGTCGAGGAATATGCAGGTTTAGAGAATGGAGTGATTCTTGAAGACATCCTAAAGTAAGCTTTTAACCTTTACCTTTTCAAGCCGTGGTTCTTTCTCTGGTTCTGTTCGTTTTATTCATATGATTCGTTTATTATTCGATTCAATACGAATACGATTTGTTTATTATTCGTATAAAAAACTTAAATTCGAATACGATTCGTTATGACACGATTATTTATTTAAATTTGTTTATTTGTTTAGCACGATTCGTTTAAACACGATTAAATTATAATAATAATAATTTTGTATTATCTAATATACAAATTAAATCAATCTATCCAAAATTTTTCTAATTAAATTGAAAAAATTTTAATTTCAATTTACATAGCATATTCATCATCCATAAACAACAAACAAATAACAACATAAATTTGAATATTAATTTTTCAATCTCAAATAACAATACTATCAAATAACAACATAAACAATATCAATATTGTCTATAAATAGAAAAATTTTAAATTTCAAGCACTGTCCAATAGAAAAAATTTAAAATAAATTTATAAACAATACTATCAATTTCAAATAACAATACTAACAAATAATAACATAAACTATATCATCAATCTCAAATAACAATACTAACAAATAACAATATAGTCAATATCATCAATTCCAAATAACAATATAAACAATATCATCAATGTTAAATAACAATACTAACAAAAACAACATAAATAATATCATCAATCCCAAATAATAATATTAACAAAAATCACTAGGTATTGCACTACTTTTTAAAAATAAAGTACTAGTGATATTGATGTTCATTAGATCTTCAGTACACTCATCCTATTTGGCACTATAATTTTCTATAACAAAAACAAAAACAAAAACAAAAACAAATTATTATAACTTTTAAGCAACCAAAAAAATTAAATTAATTATGTAAAAAATTAAAGAATCATTCTTCCCATATAATCAATCTCTTGTGCAAACCAACGCCTTCACTATATCTGGCTTAAGTGAACTTCAATATTGATCAAGTACTCGACCACTAATGCTAAAAGCAGATTTAGATGCAACAATAGATATAGGAATACTCAAAATATCACGAGCCATCAAAGCAAGGTTAGGATAACGAAAATCATTTCATTTCTAAAAGTTTAAAATGTCCAAGTTAACATTTTTATCTACTAGTGGTTTATCCAAATAAAGTTCCAATTGAGTTTTCTGACTACAACTATTATAATCCATACTTTGAAAGTCATCAAACTCCTACAAGATATATAATTATATACAAGTTATATATAAGTTATAAATAAATATTAAATATTTTAAATAAAATAAATATTAAATAAATATAAAATTATTTTTAGAATGTCCATGGTTTTGTTGAATGAAAGGTTATCACTTGCCATATCTAAACCAATATGTCGAGCTTGGGTAGAAATGGTAAATGTAGTAGTGGTGATTGATGGTTAAGGCGAATTGATCATATATGTATTGAATAAATAAAACAATTTATCTCGAACATTTTTCAATTGTGTTAAATTTGGACCATACATTTTCTTATATGCAAACTCAATAAATGCCATTTTGTATCGAGGATCTAAGATAAGAGCAATTGCCAATATTGTAGAAAATTCTGACCAATATTTCAAAAATTTAGACATCATTTTTTCTACCATACCTTTCATAAAATCATCCTCACATTCCATCAATTGCTTCAAAGTCACATGAACCGTAAACACTTTGAGAAAATACAAATTTGAAGTTGGGTACTTTATTCCAGAAAAAATACAAGTAATCTCATAAAAAATAGCCAAGAATTTTCGTATCTTAATTACTTTTTCCCACTCATCTTTAGAAGGATAATGCTGGTAATTAGAGTCATTTAATTGCAAGTGACAAAAAGCATTCTTATAGTAAATAACACTCTTAAGCATAAGAAAAATGGAATTCTATCTTGTCTCAATCCCTTTTTACTATTTAGAGACACTTGCCTAAAACACTCCAAAAATTTTTGTTTCCTAATCTACGACTCTTTGATGTATTTAACACTCTCAAGAATTTTGTCCACATCTTCTTTAATTTTTGTTAATCCTTCTTGAACTATCAGATTAATAATGTGTGCACAACAACGAACATGAAAAAAATCTCTATCAGACAATAATGCTTTCCTTATTTTCAATTGACTTTTTAACATTTGAATACAGACATCATTACTTGAAGCATTGTCTAAAGTCAATGAAAATATTTTATTCTCAATACTCCAATTAATAATAATGATAATATCTTATCAGCTAAACAAATCCCAGTATGTGAAAGTACCATATTGCAAAAATTTAACACTTTTTTCTGAAGTTTCTATTTTTTGTCAATAAAATGTGCCGTCGAGCACAAGTAGCCATCCGTGGTTAGAGAAATTCATAGATCAGATGTTAAAGATATTTTACCAAGAACTCTTTCCAACATTCAAATGATATATTTTTTTTATTTTTGTATATCTTTAACACATTTGATCTTGCAGTGTTTTTAGATATTATTAACACTTTTTCTTCCAAGTATTGAAATTTTTTTCTAATACCCTCATACTTAACAAATTGAAAAAGTAAATTATGCATCACTAAAGCATTAGATAATAATTCACGAAACACATTAGGATCAAATTTGGGAACACGAGTTAACATAAATCTTTGAATATTATTTATAAGCATTTGTCTAGGATCACGTAGCATTATCAATTTAGGACAACAAGTTATGTGTTTTTTCATATTATCTGTACTAAATGTTAGGACAAATGTAGACAATGCCACACTTTGTACACTTTAATCTTTGTTTTTCATCTGGAAATTTGCTGATTGGCAATCTCTCGAATAATGTCCAAACTTCTGATGTAAGTTTCCTTTTGTATTTACCACCATGTTGTGAATCCTCTTCTAATTGAATTATATTATCTATCTCATCATCTCCAACACTTACAGAAGTACCAATCGTATTAATTTCGGTTGAATCCATTATCTTTCTGTAATATAACAAAAAACACTTGAGTTAATATAAAATAATTAAGAGATAATAAGAATAAGATAGCTTCATAATTACACTCCATTTGACAATTACAAACAACTTTTAGAATTCAAATCTTTAATTTAAAAGTACTTAACCAATAAGCTTAAACTAATTAAGCATGGTATAGTATAATATTAATAAATAATGCTCAAAAGCAAACTGGACTTGTTACGATGATATTATCAATCCAGAGATCTACTTCCATTTCTTTGACACACAAAAACTCTTGAGTTTTAAGAATTCCATCAAAGGCTGGTCATAGTGGTAAGTATTCAAAGCATCCATGCTTACACGGGAAACACCTTAAAAGCATCCATGATTAAATTAAAGAAATGATGATTTAACATTCCAAACAAAAGCACATAGACAGAAACCCAAAATCCTAGCACAATTATTTCATCCATGGATTATATGGATTTTGTACACATTAAAAATGGATGTACTACCACAATCCTAATTAAACACACATGACTTGAGCAAATATCCTTGCAGGAGAGCAGAATTTCTCACCACATGCGAGTCCAAAGAGTATTAGCAATGCTGCAAAGTTCAATGGCCTTTCTGGCATTCATGGTCGGGCTTAAATGTCTAATTATCTATGTTTAAGTACACATATTTATGAAATTAACAGTACTCAAAATAATTTGGCATAGCTGTGTTTTATCCACCAATGGCCTTTATCCATTTCTAATTAGTATATAACTAAAAAATACAAATACAAAATACCAGCAGCTTAGTATGTCGATCAAACTGTCCATTAAGCAAAGAAAAAAAAAAACTTTTGCTGACTGATAATATTCAATATTTTCCCGTAAAGTTATTGGTCAAAAGCACAAACACTGTAGTAATAATAAATTGTGCATGAATTAAAATAAAATGGAATCTGTTTCCTGCTGGTAGTAAATTAGTAAAAGAATCGATGATCATTCAAGATTGGTGTTGGTATCCGCTATTATTCTTTTAATTTTATGCGGAGTTCTGCTGCAGCTACTCAGACATCCGACTTAGAAATAGAAAGGGAAGCTTTAGTTAAAAGCCGTTGGTGGAGCTATTATAGCTTTCCCAGCAACTCTTGCAAATGGGATGGTTTCACTTACAATTCGGCAGGAAGCATTACTCGGATAGCCTTATATTAAAATCAACTTAAAAATCATAATGTGAACAGCTTTAAAAAACTTTAGTTTCACTTTTAGTTTGAAGATACATATGAAGATTAAAAAAATACAGTGAAATGCATGGCTGACATAATTTGACAAAGAATAATAAAACTGTAAAAAATATTACGAAACTCGAATCAAAACTTACAATATCAGTGAATGAATCAAATTGATTGATAAGATCAAGAGAAAAGACAAGGTTTGGTGTTGCCGCAGAAGCTAGAGAGAGAGTTGTTGATGAAATGTAAGAATATGCTTATCTTTTGCAAACGAAACCTTTTAATGAACGAAATAAGTAATAAAAATCAAGCAACTGAGGTGGAGGCAAAGGCGAGCTGAGGTGGATGACAGAGGCGGAAGAAAGAGGGAAAGAATAAAACTCTAGTTTTTTTTAGTTTATATATCATATTAAAACGATGTCGTTTTGATCGTATCCTAAATGAATAAACAAATTAAGTGAATCAGACACGAATACGACATGATTATTTTGAATTCTACACAAATACGATACGATTATTATTCATATCAATTTTTTCAAATCTAAATCCGTTTAATTATATCGAATTTATATCGAATAATCGTGTCGTGTTTCAAATTGACACCCCTAGTATATATGAGCTACTATTTAGTATTAAGTTACCCAAGAATCAACTCTAGTTCACAGTTATATATATTGTTTTGGGGCAATAATTTGATTGCATTGAGCCCGTTCTCCTTGCAGTTTTTGTAATACTTTTTTCGTGCTGATGTAGGCCGCTGTCGTTGAGAACCATTGAGCAGCTTCCTGTTAACTTGTAGCAGTTTACGGAGATCAGGTGAAATCATGTTGTTGTTGTTTTGTGTATTCTCTAGAGAAGGCAAATCATGTAGTTCTTAGTTTATGAGACAAATCTAAGCTATGTTTGCTAAATTTTGTCAATCTTCAATGATATTTTTGCGTCTTAATTTGTAAGTTACCATCAATCGCATAACTAGTTCCTGTAGTTACATTGCATTTCCTATATTCTAAACTCATTTGAAAACAATTCTGATAAGAAATATCAGTGTTGCAACTTTCTTCTAGTTGGGGATTTGAATGGTTTGGCCCATTCATACTTCTTCACAGTCAAACATAAAAGGCAAATGCATTCCCGCTTTCACTTGCACATTTAACTTGTTCTTCAACCTTTACATGGTGGACTGAGAATTGAGAAGGGATAACGGAAAAGAAATGACGTCCACTCACACCAACTTGAATTCGTGCCCAAGGATACAATTGGTTTATATATATAAGGCTAGATTTGTGCATTCATATTGACAGGTTGCTTTTTGATTCAGAAACTGAAAAAAATAACACACTTTTGTTTGTAGCCATGCATCCAAATTGTTTTACAAATTAAATAAAGATATCAAGTTACGATTAGTGCATGATGATGATTTTGTGGGTACAATTACTAGTACATGTACGTACTCCTGAAATCATAGTGGAAGGCATGCCCACCTCCATGGCCATGGCCAACAGCTCAAATTCATTCCATTACAAGTGATCTCAACTTCCCACTTAATTATTTATCAACTAAAATACTAAACACGCACTTAAATAAGTAATTTAAAACCCAGTCAAACAAAGTGGGAAAAGTTTTAGTTGATAGCATTTTCTTCTTATTTTGGGAGAAAAAAAAAGATTCCTTTGTGTGATGATTTCCAAAAGAGTCTAAATAGAATGAGAGCAAATTAATTGAATATGTTTCAAGTCCTCAACTTGGCCTCTAAATACATAGGATTATTAATTAACACATTAATTTAATGTATCCTTTTCATGTTATTGGCCTTAATACGATAATAATAATAATAATAGTAATTAGAGTTGAGACAAAAGCTAGCTAGTTAGGTAAGATATCTATTCAACATATAAATTAATAATGTTTGTTGATTACTAATATTAATTATATATTAAGTTTACTTTTCTAGGAAAGTGATTAATGTCTTAATCTTCTTCGGTCGGAGATTCTATTGGATGAAAATGGTATTTTGGCCCAAAGCCTTTATATACAAAATAAACGGGGAAGACAGATGATGTGAGATGTCAAATCACTTCTCGATTCCTATATACAGATATATATATATATATAT
>JAXCLQ010000013.1:8640868-8679128 GCA_035584115.1 Cedrela odorata | reverse complement strand
ATAAACGGGGAAGACAGATGATGTGAGATGTCAAATCACTTCTCGATTCCTATATACAGATATATATATATATATATTCATTTTTAATTTTCTTTAATTAATCCCATGTGTATTGATGAACTCTCTCTGCCTATGAAAAGCCTGGCTAAATTGAAATTATATAAATGGCATACTTTGACTTCTCAGCCGACCCTGTGCTGTAAGTACGTTTGCTACCATTCTGCATATATATTTAATCTGTCGACCCGGAAAAGAATTACATTTCCAGAGAAATTCTGAATATTTGTTCTTCTGGTTTTAAGTTTCTGGCAAATTTGTTTTGACTCCCAAGGAAATAAGAATTATTCAAGGTAGTAATAAAGGAATTGAAACATTCAAAGTGAAGTTTGCTGAAATTCTTTGATTATGATTTGTTATTAGTTTGGCATTGTTTTAGTGAATTTCCCATGAAAGAGGAGTTGGTCTGGTTGATCAACCTTCAAAGTTGACATTAATTGTCTTCTCCTTTTTTTTTTCAAGTCATCTAATCTAATCAGACCGACCTTCAAACCATTGGAGGAATATCAATGAATTCCTCTTCTCTCTAATTTAATAAATTAAAGAATCTTTCCCCCACTTCTTTCGTAAAATATTCTTTCTTTTTATAAATAGATATACAAGTTGTTATTATTGTATTTGTTAAATACTTAATTAATGGATCTATCAACTACATATCTTGCTTGTGGATATATTTTCCACTTGATTATAATCATCATCATGATTCTTTAGAAAAAAAAGCTTCTCTTGTAAACACCCATATTTTATTAATTTTGAATCACCAATTCTTGGTACAAAATTTTGTTCAATTATAGAGAATATGATCAATGCATTGGAGATGATTTATTTTTGTATCTTTTAGCAAATTTTTGTATTTATAGTTCGGATTTTGACAAAATGTCAACATTCGCCACCCAATTTTTTTTAATTATTTAAATATATGGTAGTTTATATACATATTATACTATACGTACTGTGTACATGAAATAACAAGTATATAAACGTATCCAGAGACAGAGAGAGAGAGAGAGAGAGAGAGAGAGGATTAGTAGCTTTTGTTTTTCTATAGAACACAAGACAAGTTGGAAAAGTAAGAAACAATAAATAAAATGTATCCAATCATCTATTATCTTGGTGTGCATCCAATTTTTTAAACCCCACGTTTGCACCCCATTTATCTTATATCATCGTATATTCATCTCTCTCTCTCTCTCTCTCTCTCTCTCTCCCTCTCTCTTTCTGCGTCGTATAAGTTCTGTAAAATTTGAAGGTGAGGTTTGTCTGGGTGAAAATGGGCAGGAAATGCTCACATTGTGGGAACATAGGCCATAATTCAAGGACCTGTACCTCTTACAAAGCTACTTCTGCTGCTGGATTGAAGCTTTTTGGTGTGCAACTTGACATTTCTTCATCTAATTGTTCTTCTTCTTCTGCTGCTGTTGCTATGATGAAGAAGAGTTTTAGCATGGATTGTTTGTCTGCAGCTGTTGCTTCATCATCTTCTCCTTCTTTGTCTTCCCTTTCTTCCTCTCTACTTTCCATAGATGAAGATAATAAAACTGCCGCCGGCTATCTATCTGATGCTCTCATGCCTCCATCTCAAGAGAGAAAGAAGGGTGAGTGTTTAATTTGCTAATTATAACCTCACCTTTAATTTCCTTTTCCTTTATGCAAACTCTTCTTCAATTTTTCTAAGCACAAGAAATAGCCATAATACAACAGTTTTAGGCATTTTTTTTTTCAATCATTCAACTGTGTATATATCATATGATAATAATTGGGTCTCTCGTGATAAAGTCTTTTTGATTAATTAATTAACTTGATTTATCTCACTATATCCGGTTTGTTTGCTCCAAATTTCTTCTCCGACACTATATACTTGATAATATTGAAAAGATCCGCACGCCGACGCCGATTCTCGACCTTCTCAATCTTGTCTCCTCCAACTAAGCATTTACAGTAATTAATGTTTGGTATGTGATAAAATAGGAGCTCCATGGACGGAAGATGAGCATCGGACATTTTTAATAGGGTTAGAGAAGCTAGGAAAGGGTGACTGGAGGGGCATCTCCAGAAACTTTGTGACAACAAGAACTCCAACCCAAGTAGCCAGTCATGCTCAAAAATATTTTCTTAGACACGCTACTTTCAACAAGAAGAAGCGACGTTCTAGCCTCTTTGACATGGTTGGTACATATATATTCATTCTTTAACCATAGCCTATAAATAATGAAGTGATTTAAACTTATTTTCTGCATTAAAAATGGCAGGTGGGGAGGAGCACTAGCAGTATGGATGCAGGTCAGGATCGTGTTAGCATTTGTAGCTCCAAGCAGCCAAGCGATCTTCCAGTACTTATTCCTACTACTCAATATCGAAGTGAGAATCACCAGCAGCTTATTAGTTCGTCACCTAAACAAGATTTTGAATTATCAGCAGCTGAGTATCTTGATCAATCAACTTCTGGTTCACACTATCCCGTTTGGCTACATGGATTCATTGATTCTCAGATGCCTAAACCTACAAATGAAGCAGCAGCAGCCAATCATGATCTAGAGCTCACACTTGCCACTCCAACTTCTTTTGAAGAAAAGAAATCATCACCTAAACCTCATCTCCTTATCAGAGGAATTAGGGTTACCTGACCTACAACAATTCAAGAACAAAATTACCAGAGAAATGATAATTTTGATATCATCGGTCGAAGCTGAGAAGATCAAGAACATAGTATTCATGGTACAATCATTATGTCTCAGCAGATCATAAATTAACCCACCCTTTTATGTTTATTATTAGAAAAGTTAATAAATTAAACAATTGATTATGTTAGTGACTTACCATTTTTAATGATAATTAATGTGTAGTTAAATATTATCTCTAGATGATTTCTTTTGTTAATTAATATGTAGTTGATGGATGATGGGTTTATCAATTAGTCTTAAACCCAAGTGACAAGGCAACTTCTTCTTCGCCTTTCTTATATAATTTTACATATATATATATTGTAGACTATATATAGGAACATTATAATATATATATATATATATATATTGTTGTCGTAATTGGAGAACAATGGAATCATTCCTAACCTCCACCTCCAGTGGTGCAGAAAATTTTCAATCTTTATACCTAACCATTCATATATATATATATATATATATATATATCTTCTTTCTTTATTATGAATTCTAAACTGATCGATGCTTACTATATGTACACATAGTATAAATAAGATCTCAGAACAGTGACTGATGTAGAAAGGAGCCAATAAGTGATGGAGGATTTAAGGGCTCTTGAACTTTCTCTCGTTTAGCATTATTCAACGTTATACGTACAATGCTGGTGTGGCTGCGGAGAGACCGGCCTAGGATCCAATTTCAGGTTCAACGTTATAAAAGCTGGAGCCAGAATACTAACTATTTGGTTGTCTTATGGTTTTCAGGTGTAATTTTTATCCAAGTTCCTTTGTGATCAAATAGAACACCATCCTTAATTTGGTTGTTTTCTTTCATGGGATCCTTTTTTATTATTATAGTAGTGTACAAAATTTATATGGTCTGGTGGGAAAATCTTTCAAGTGCCAATTATATATTGAAAATCATGACCTACGTGTATTTTTGTTTTGCATACATCTATGTATAGTTTATTTGTGTTGGATGGTTGTCTTTACAATAAAGAGACTTGATATATACTAATAACTTCATCTAAATTTTGTGTACTTAAATTTATTGCCACATGAGATTTTTTTTTTAAGGGTGCGTATATGTTTGAGATATTGAAGTGCTATAATTTCTTCTATACCTATGCCAATTTGTGAGATAGCATCTCTAGATATCTAATATAAATTGTACTTTAAAATTAAATAGTCTACAATAGTTTCAAACTTACTATTATTACGTTCCAGTTTAGCTTTAGATCACAGGTTGAAATTTAGCATATGATTAGCAGAAACCTTCAAGTTCTCTGCTGCCTCCTCTTCCACTACATGATAGATATCCTTTACACAATCTTTGTAGTATATGTTATTTTTGTTTGGTTTTGCTTTGTTTCTTAAATGATTTTATATATAAATGGTCCCTGCAACTTTGTGTGTGCTCGAGTGTAAAGCAAATATTGATAAAGAGAGCGCACTTTTTGCATGAAAAGCATATACGTATACTACAAATATAATAATGAAGTGAATAAAGATGTTGAAATAGACAAGGCAAAATTCTGTCGTGACATGTAGGACGGGACCATGCTTAGTTTAATTGCCAGTATCATAAATCTGAAATCGTTCGTCTTCTTCCTCCACAGAACAGAATAGATCTTAGCCGAACTTCATAGAAGCTAGCTACGTACCTCGCTCATCAAATACTGAGCAATTTCTTTGCAATTTCGTCTAAGTTTGATGAAGGTAAATGTAAAGGTCAAATCAGGGATGTAAACTGGTAAATATTTACAGAATAAAAATATGGTTCAAAGTCTATATATATCAAACCTAACCACAATGGAAAACCATGTAAGGAATCATGACTTTGGGCAAGTTATATATAAGTTTTTGACTACTATCGTTTACTAGGCATACAGCAGATTTTAAATGTTTTGACTTATCAACGGAATCTATTATATAAATTTTATTTTTTATTTTTTATTTTTTTGAAAAAATAATACAAGTATAAATACAAGTTGAACAAGGCAATGCAGAAGCAATGTAGGACTCTGAAAGACGGCATAGCTCCTACTCCCTCCCTCCGAGCAATATTCTGATGAGTCGGTGTTGTTTTTGAAGATAAGGAAACAAGAAAATGAAGATTGTCTACAAATAAAAAAACAAAACGAAAACAGAAAAGCATTATTGTTATCTTGCAAGGAGTGAGTTTTGTCATTTTTTACATGGGAAAGTTAGCCAGGCAGGCAACCATTCAACAAATATATATAAGAGTCGGAGTGGGACAGGAAGTGAGTGATCTTTCCGGTCCCAGATGAGCATTGAATATATACTTTTATCTGTTTCTGGTATAAGAAACATATATTAATAAAGGTATATATATAATACTGTACATTTAAAAAAAAAAAAAAAAAAACCAACCCAGATCCTGGAATTACTCTACGCTTTAAAATCATGAAGAATACGCAGCTGCTGCTCCCTATTCTTTCTTAGTTCAAGATATAAATTAACATCGTCAAACATTAGACAGATAGTGACCTTTCAACCGACAAATAATGTCTGATTTACTGCCTGTAACCATCTCTGAGGTGTCATATTTTTTGGATTCTTTGAGTTTTCAAACAATGCATGCACTTCCTCTTTATTTTACATACACACACGCGCGCGCGCACACACACACACACACAAATCCTGTGTCTGTGACCGTGCGGAGGATAAACCTTTATTCTCCATCACACATCGAAATCTCAGTTGTCTCTTTCTAGTGTTTACACTTGAGGATATATATATATATATAGGAATTCATATACATATATATACACTTGTGCATATTTTTAATGCTACATAGTAGAATTCGTCAGATATATGTCTATATACTTTTGTTGATTTCTTTTCTTTTTATCATAAGGGAATTATATATTGATTGCTTAATAATTTACAGGTGAATATGCAAATAAGATAATGTTAAAGGTGAGGCTATATGAATATGTAAATTTATTGTCTTATAAGAGTGTTTAATGATACCAGAGTAAACTCTGGTATTTATCTTGTACAATAGAAGGGCACGAGCGTAACGAGACTAAATAAATAAAAGACAAAACTTTACATGTTTCAATGACTTGTTATATTAATGTGTACTGAAAATTTTCAAATTTGAAAAAGAAAAGAACAGAATACAAGTGGGGGGCTAATATCAAATCATTGCAGAATGAATGGTGTTAGATAATTTGTTGTGTTTTGAACTTATTATGCACTTGGTATTGATGATAATATATTAATATTATGCACTCTACACTAGTCAGTCAGTCTAGTCTAATTCTAGTTTGTTGATTTCACTGGTTGAACTTTTGAAGCAGAAGGGATACCCTTTTTTAATTTTACATTGAATGTTTTGTCAATAAAATGTCCAAAATCTCACTAGGAATTTTTAACAAGTTTACCATATGGGAAATTTGATTTTAATTGTATACGCCCCCACACCCAATAGTCAAACCCTACTTACATTACATATGTCACACTGTTTGTGTACATAATATTGGTATTGGAGCCTGCACTGCAATGCAATGCAACGATGTGGTATTGATGACACAGAAATTGACACATATTAAACTTTTCATCCTGAATTGAAGGCACTTGATTCTTGATTTACCTGAGTTTGTGCATTCAATTACTCCGAAGGAACAATTCAAGGGACCACCCTTCTTGTCGAGTAAAAATCAACTTCGATTACTTGACATTGATTTCTCGACTGCAAAAGTATAACAAGACGTGTGAGAATTCTCAGCACATTTTCGTTTTCCAACGACCATTCTACATTTAATTCTGATTTGATGCTTACTAAATTCACCACCACATACTTTTATGTTTCATCAACCTTTTGCTTCTGCATAGGCAGGCTATAATTGCTAACACGAACGTGCCACTGCACCACAGGTTAACGATTAATTGTTTTATCGGGAATTTGAAAATTGCATTATCTTGTTTTGTAGAGAATCATGCACCCAATACCGACACTGTGATTGTGTGATCAAGATTTGCCTATTTTCAAACATATGACAAAACATATTTGCCCAATTGATTTAATTAGATTGCCTGCATGGAAACTGACGAGAAACCCATTTTGAACGCGTGAAAGGAAACCCTGTAGAACTAAGTTTAAGAATTTCGAATTATAATTTTTGCAAGAATAAAATTTTTATAGAATTTTGATAGCTTTTGCTAGTAAAAATATCACAAAAATGGTCACCCTTTTGATAAATTATTTATTTAATTATTAAATAAAAAAAGTTACTCTTTTCATAACACACAAATTTATTTAAAATTAAAAATTTTTTTATTAATAATAAATAATGTATTTAGATAATTTTTTACAAAAAAATCTTAATAAAATGTAAAGACTAAAATAATTTCTAAGTAAAAAAAAATTAATTTTATACATTAATTTTAAAAAATAATATTAAAGTTCAGTTTATGACATTAAAATATGAAATAATTTAAAATATAAAATATAAATCGAACTCTTCCTCACAAATGAACTTAGTCTTATAATATTTAAATTAAATGAATCAGTTTCAGACCTTTTTCTATAAAGTTAATATATTATATGTGTGCTCCTTCTATCTAATTAGTACATTAGATCATTATGCATTGAGTTAGGCTTGTCATTATCTCCTTAATCTTTTTTACTCTTTGTATTATAATAAACTCAATTAAAATATATAATATATCGTTCCTTTTTATTGTATCTCCCCTATTTTTAGGTTTTCCTTATGTTATCCGGATCGCATCAGAAACGATACCGAGAATTTGAATATCATTGTGTTCCTTTCATTAACTTTCTGAAACGGTGACACATTTCTTGTGACTCTACTCTCGTTATCTCCTAACGAATGAAATCGTCGCATTGGTTTTACATTTTCTTACAGAAAATTTGTCCTCATTTCTAATTTTTCTTGATGGCATGGACTGAACTTGAATTTATTATTATCAAATGATTCAATTATTGACTTTAGGACATCAAACAAACAGCCATATCTACTGTGAAGGTGATGTTCTTCTGGTTGGGTAAGACAACATATCATATAATATTTTAAGACGAATCAGATAATTATAAGATAATACATGTTCACCAACTTAATTAAGGCAATGATCAAATCAAAATGGTTCTTTCTAACAAACGTTTACGATAATGAAATCACTTTCAAGTTTCAACTTCACGTCAGTGAGTTATGACTTCCCATCTACCACATAATCTCTTGAAATCAAGGATCGTTATTGTAAGAATTATACAAAAAAGGTATACACTGTTACTCTGCCGACTATTTTGTTTTCCGCAACGACTTCAAACAGTTGTCATGAAGATATAACTAGTTTGCTACTATACATGAAAAAACAAATGCCCAACACAATTACAAATAGTTTGTACAATCGGAAGATCGTTCACTTGAATGATTGATTTGACCATATACACTATCAAGTTATTTCAAGAAATGAAACAAAACCCAATTCACAAAGTCTGTTTCAATATCCTTATATGAACAAAACATGATTGAGACATTCGGGAGCTTTATACTGCTTTGATTTTCAAGTTGACAAGGAAGCAAAAATAAATCAATTGAAAAATTAACATATAAAAATGAATTACATTAGAAAATGGACACTATATCACAAAATTAGGTCATCTGGGATGGGCTAGTAACAAGATGACCTGAATCGAAAATTAGTAAGTATATTCAGATGGGGATTGTAACTACAGCACATCCAAGTCCAACTTTCTGGGTCTTGGCTGGTGCGCTGGCCGGCCGGCCGGTATCATAGTCTCACCTTACTCATGCTTCGTCAGACATAGAAAGTGAAGTGGGCAACAAATGCAGAGCTTTGTACTGAACAAAATTTGTATAATTCAGTCAATCTCCTTTGAACTTTTAAGCACCTGTCCCCCATAGTATAAGAAGCCCATCAGGGTAAAGGCTGAAATTTGCATTTTTCTGGTTCATGTTTTATTTAATATCATGAATCATGTGAGCCTTGCACCATCAAAGTAATGCGCTTAGCACTGTCTGCGCGAAGGCTATCTCCTTTATATCCAATCTGGAAGGAGAAATCATATTCAATATTACCTCAAACACTTGCTTGGGAAGGAATTAGGCGAAATTCTAAAATAATGCACCCTTTGGTTGGTACTAAGACACTACTATTGTTATAAGTATATATGCATACAAGACAGATGATTACCTCACTTGAAGGATCAGGGGAGAACCACCGCAAGAGTACCCCAAGATTTACAACAGCAGGGATCAGCTTGAAAAGCAATGGCGTAGTCACCTGAAAGTTGGTTAATTTTAAATAAATAAGGAATGGCTGACCATATAATGCAAATGCCAACGATTATCACCTAAAAAATACTTGGAGAACCAACATTTTGCATTTCTATAAAACATGTAATAAGACATCCCACATACCAAACTGAGAGCTGTTGTGCCAAGAAGCAGGAGATACAATTTTCCCTGCAAATCAAAGAAACTTCAGAACATTTTAGGACAACACGCAAAACATTCTAGCTCTAGCATGCACGTAACATTTCTGATTGTGTCTTGGGCAAAATACAAAGTAGAACATTGCAAAAGAATCATGCAACCATTTAATCACCCTTTTAATTCAAGTCCACCATGTTCCATTTGATTGGTTAGATGCACTATGACAAGAAAGAGAGAATTCAAAATTCAAATTCTACATTGCTGAAAGTCAATTAAAAGAAATCTCCATGTAACTTCAAATTTTATTTCATTCCACCATCATTCTTACTAACCAGTTGCTGGAGTTGCTGGCTGTAAGCCTTAACAAACACAAATGCATGTGCCCACAATTGATACCACAACTATGGCTTTTTTCATAAATATCACACAAACTTTGAAGAAAGTCACTTCTAGCTTAGGATGGGCACAAAATATTAACAGAAGAATAAACCTCAACTAGATGTAGATTTGAAGCCCGACTAAGAAGAACAAAAGCAAATTCTCCAATTTGTGCCAGAGACATCCCAACCTACATATATGGAAAAACTTAAGGCCCTGTTGTCACATAAATGATGTAAAAAAAAAAAAGGTTGAATGAAGACACAAATCTGCAAATAGTTCAAGTCTTACAAGAATAGAAGTTTTGTTGCTGTATCCAAATCCCTTGACAACAGTGGCAACCACGAAGGTTTTTACAACAATCACCAATAAAACAGCTGCTAGTAAAATATCAACATGATTCCAGAGGAAATGAACATGAATCAACATCCCAATACTGGCAAGAAAGAGAGCAGCAAAGAAGTTGCGAATTGGCTCAACCTAAAGATAATTAAAACCAAATAATAGCAGAAACTCATGAGTATCATAATTATCAATAAGAACACTCGATACGTAACACAGGCAAGAAAGCCATGGCATATATGTAATCAACGTAAATTTTGAGCCCAATGAGACATCCTAGCAGTTACAGAAACATAGAACAGATACACATAGAAAAATGATTCAGGAAACATAGCATGCCTAATTAAATATGGTAGAACAGAATATACTCCAGCAAAACTACCTTGAAGATATGCTTGAAAGGGCACTTCGCATATGAAGGCATGGTTATAAGGGGTTAAAGTGCATAAGCAAAAAAAGCAGGGACCATTACATAATAAAGCAAATCTTTATATGATAAATAAGCATATACATTAATTAAAAACTTTTGTCATTGCGATGGTGATCGAGTCCAGAGAAGCATTGCAGCAGAATCGTGGGAAGTACATTGAGATAGCTTAGCTTTCAAAAGTTAGAAACACATAAAAATTAAGGCCAAAGTAACAGATGAGTTGGGAATATAACAGCATTTTATCTGTTTACTTGTTTTTATTTCTTTCTTGTTTTTACACAGTTAAATATACAACTAGGGTTCACTTTCATCAAGTAACATGCAATTTAGCATAAGATGTATAGAAATTCAAAACTGAAAAAGAAAATTCCATTGATTTTTTGTCATTTTATATTCTGAGAAAGGTGAATATGCTTGGCAATTTGATTATCTTTTTTCCCTTCAAAATATTTGTCAATAGTGGCAACTCAGTGTCACAATGTTTTTCCCATCAATTCCAAATGATTCAGTTAATAATTAACATTTGTACCAACTCGGAAGTTCTACACAGAACTCAAAAGATATGAGCTACAAAAAAAATCTTCCTTCCATTACAAAACACATACTTGATACAAATTAAGAAATTACCTGTTCAAGTGTATGTTGAGCAAGGTCTGTTGTTGATATCATTACTCCAGCAGCGAAGGAACCCAATTCAAGGCTTAGACCCAACTTGTCACTGCACTGAAATGTCACAACAATCTATGTTACATACATACAAGCACATATGCGTGCATAAATTATAATAGAATAGGAGACATGTCAGTGTATCGAGATTATCCACATATGCATGCATAAAGGTAAGCCACATGGAGGTAGGTCAGTGTTATTAGTTTGAGCATCTAACTAAACTGAAAAAGTAGCATTAAATCAACTAAACGGCGAATAGATCTGTCTGAAACTTATGCATAGAAGACAAAGTGTTTAAGAGCATGTATATCACAAGGAAAGAAAATTTGGGAAATGAGTCAAACCCAGGCAACAAGCAAGCAGAACGCGACAGATGCCAGTTGGTAGAGTTCATTAGTCTGCAAAATAAATTTCAATTAACAGAGTTCATTGGACTGCCCAAATATATCAAACAAATAATCTACACGTACCTGTGATGATAAGCTTATCATTAGCTTAAGAAACCATGGCACACAAGTACAGGTTAATATTGTCAAAATAGCCAAAAATGTAATCAGCGTGACCAACCTGAAAAGTCAAAATTATCAAGTGAAAAGCAACATATGAATATGCTACTAATAAGGCAAACAAAGACAAAGGTATCCGGATAGGTACCAATTCTCATCTAATCAACAAGAAAACCAAAGCACATGCTTTTGAAGTTATTAGTCCTCATTTAACTTTCCCGTGCCTCAAAAAAACTTGGTATTAGTCTAACAGATAAGTTTGCTATCCAATGGAATTTAACATTTAAGTAACACTTGAGATTGATCACATAAAAACAATTTAAAGAGTTATCACTCGTAAAGTAGGCAAAGATAATCTTTGCACATAAAGGAGATGGTATCTCAGATTTTAAACTTACGATTTGGTCATGGATATTACTCCTTGAAGAACACCAGAAGTGCCACCAAGAACTGGAAGCAGAGCAAAGAGCAAACCCACGGCACAATCCTGTTGGACAACAAGAAATATACCGCAAGCAAGAGAGAGAATTAACTTTTATTGATCACTTCAAACTCACTCAGTAACTTTGCATTTATTATTGTGCAGATCTAAATGTGAGAACATTAATACCTGCAAGATTAGGGTGCCTATTGTGACCTGACCATGCAGGGCACTTATACTATTTCTCTCCATCAAAAATTTTAACACCTGTGGCCAAACAAGGTAAAACAGACATGCACATGATGAGAAACTTTTATCTCTATACGTATGAGAGAGAAATATTATGAACTAGCATATAGGGACTGAGAAAAACAGCTTAAGTCACCCAAAATAAATTTAATTTTACACTTTAATCAACAACATGGTTTTTGTTGTTTTTTTCGTTACATTGGAATACTCTCAGTTAAACAAATTCAAGGCTAACAGGATGAAAGAAACCTGAAAAGGAGACTACGGTGCTCAGGGTTTACAATCCCCAATTTATGCAAAAAAGAAAAAATCCCCACACCGTAAGATATTTATATTTTGCATTCAACGAGTTTTTGTGAACTCTTCAAGATTTAGTTTATTTGCCTCAGTGACTTAACTTCACCTCTAATCAAAATGCAATCAACAGAAGAGGGTTAAGAAGAGTGGAGATGGAAGTTAAAAGAAATAACCAGCTTTAGAAAAACTAAAGGAAAAATAGTCCAAGAGATTAATGAGGCTGTAGTTAGGCAAAAAAGAAAAAAAAACACCTTAACCACATCAAAAAAATTTAAGAGGGTGGGAGAAAAAACCTATGAATTGTCCGCCCCTTAGGTTTAAGTTTTGTGCTCTTTTTTCTATCACTACCGACATTAGATTTCTAATGTATTCAGCTGCAGCCCATACTGGGACAAACATTTCCTAGATGCATTCTTTGTCCCTGAAGATGATTATAAATACAAAGATTTGAAAACAATATACTGTGAAATATGAAGTCCTGTCATATAATATATGAGATTCACGTCTAGTCATTGAAAAACAGAATAAAACTATTATGGAGATATCAAGCAGCTGAGAAAAACATTCAACCACCTTAAGCGAATAGAAAGATATGCATTAACAAAATTTCACCAATCAAGTTACAATCAGCAAATCCAATATATTAAAGAACACAGCAATGCAGGAAAATTACCACTGCAGTTGAAGACATAGAGAGCAAGGCACCAACAAATACCCCTTCTGAAGGCTTACCACCACATAACTGCAAAAAGAATGCGATCCTTTCATTAAAAACTCATAGCTAGAATGATATGGCCACAAGAGGTAAAATACAGAATAAATACTAACAGCAGAATAACATAATTTTCTTTATCCCATAGATATAGAAAAATATTTATTATGGCTGTATATACAGTGAAATGCTCAATTCGGGGACATAATTAGATATTCCACATGAACCACTTCACTTAAAGGCAGTCTTCACATTTGGCACATAAGTGATTCTATTACCAGTGAATCTGTAATTCCGTGATAATAAGTCATACCGAGGCTATTATTCCACACAGGCACATAAATAGAAAAATCTGGAGAAGGCCTCCTAAAACAGCAACTGCTCGAACAACTCGAAGCTGTAATCATGAAAGACAATATTCATGTCAGCCGAATAAGAATTGGATTAGACAGATGAATGTAGGAGAAAAATACAAGCAAACCTTTGATGTGGAAAATTCGAGGCCCAAAGCAAATAGAAGGAAAATCACACCAAATTGAGCCACTGTTTCAACCTGAATGAATACAATTATCAGATTATGGAAGTGATATGTGAAATTAAACAGCAATGATATTTGAAATGAATCACATGACGAATGAAACAAACTTATTCTAATACAGAACTATATCAAGATAGCAAGAAAATCTACAATCTACACATTCCAGACGGAGCATGTTTTCTTTTTCTTTTCCAACACTAACAAAGTACAATGTCGGAAAAGACCAATTTTAGTCAGTCAACTATAGTAATAATTTTTTTTATCAGAGGCTAACCACAGGTTTCCAAACACCCAAATGCTTATCATTTCTTCCTACACAGACATATCTCACACAAACAAATATCACACATGAACTTCAAACATGGAAATAATAGTATAAAACAAAAGTTTAGAAGACAATAATGTGGCCAAACCAAACTCTGAGAAATTGTATAGAAATATTGAGCCTCTATTAAAACTTTTTAACTAAAGCAACCTAAAGAAGGGAAGGGGGATAGCAAACTATTGGCCAGAATGTATGCAAAAGCAACATACTTGCACCATTTCACTGACAAAGCTGAAACCTCCAGGCCCAATAACAGATCCTGCTAGCAGATATCCAGTAATAACCTGCAAAATGTAAAATTGAAAGGTGCTACTTAATGGATGATGCATCAAAGTTATCAAAAACAGAGTCTTTCAAAGCTTCAAACGCTCAAGATCTTCAACATACATCCCAGTAGAACTTTATGAACCAAGAAGATGTCAGTTTATATTGACAAAGATAAAGGAGAATATTGGTCTCACCGGTTGCCCAGCACAAGCAAAGGCAATGCCACCACAAGTTGCAGAGACAATAACAACTACCAGATCTGATATCAATCTGCACTAACAGCATTTCAAACACATTAGAATGGTCAATGAGTGGGTGATATTATTACATGAAAAAGGATTTCGGGATTCAGAGCAGTGAATGGAAGGGTGGACAGTACACAAACAAGAGAATAATCTAACCTCAAGTCCAGTTGTAGCACTGGATACTTTGACTTTGGATTGGATATGATAAAGACGTTGTCCTGATAAAATTTTCAAAAGATCAAAGTTTCATCAACTTCAAATATTGGCAAGTCAAAGATATAATTGTTGGAGGCAGTCTATGGCCATGAAGTGTAAACCAATGCCAAAAATAATTTGAAAAATGTGTAAAGATTTTTGTAACCAGTACTAGACATACCTTCCGATCAATCAATGTAGGCGTATCTTCTGCTCCATTTTCATTATCCAATTTGAAAACATGATGAAACTGGAATGACCTAACATGAGGCTCACAATTGTAACAGCTGTTTGCAAACCAGGAGTTGTGAAGCTAAACATAAAATAACAAAAGAAGCATTCCCCTTGCTGTAACTACAGTGTCCCTTCAAAAAATGAATAAATTAAACTCTGATATTTATTTAAAGCTAAGAGCACATACTTCTCCTCCTTGGTTTCATTTTTCTTGGTCCTAACTCTAGCGACAGTTTCCAGAACAGCCTGACAAAACCAAACATAAAAGTTCAACCATTATATAAGACCACAGTTTGTTTGAAACAATGAAAATTATTGATAAAAACTCGGTAAAGGGACAAATAGAATAGTTAACAACTCAATCAGGAAGATAAACTTCATTGGCCAAATTTGACCCACACATCCATAGAAGCGCTCCAGGAACCTCTGAACAAAACCAGCATCCAGTTTATTTAGCTCTTTAATGAGCCATCAGCATTCAATTTTACAAAATTTAATTGTTCACTACCAAATGGGTGGTCTTACTACTGAGCAGTCTTAGATATGATGTTTCGCTTGCACTTTTTGCGTTATTACTCACTTTTCATCTTTGAAAGTTTCACATTTTTGCAGACAATTTCCTAAGCCCATCGATGGATATTGACATTAATTTGGTAAGTAATATTAGCCCAACGGTGGCTCATATAACCAGTTTTCTTTGCTACTAGTCATTGGCACCATAAATTACACAAATATTAAAGCAGCATTGCTCCAATGATTGCGTCCATTATTATGAAGAGTAGTTGAAGAAGGCCAATAGATTTAAAGAATGCGGTAACCAACCTGCTGTCCAGCAACACTATTGTTGAAGCTACCAGGATCAGTGGCTGCAACAAGAAACACAGGCAATTAAGCACGATCTTGCTTGCATATTTCATTTCTTCATATTTTATTTTCCAATTCCGTGGTTAAGATTACATGCTCGATTGGAACCTTAAAACAGATTTTTTTGTCTTTTTTTACGAAATTAGAAAAAGCAAATGATTCTTTTAAAAGCAAAACTAAATTAGAACTTCGTATGTAATGCATAAATGTGCGTAATATTTCCAAAAGGCATGAAAAGTAGACGAAATTAAATTAAAGAAAAGCTGATCCACAACCTCACAACCATGGCTCAACAACCGCACATCAACAAATGCAGAAAGAAAGTAAAAGAGAACAAGAGCTCAGATCTAGTACAGACCTTCGTTTTGGTCACTCTCATTGAACTCCTTCTCGAGAGCACGATCAATTATGTCGGCAAAGCTATCCTCCTTAGATCTCGGAATCGAAAAGTTCTGCAACTCAACGGCGGTGGCATTGATCTCCAAGTCCGATTCAGTAACGTATTCGGTGGAGGCGAAGCAGAGAAGTAAAGAAACAATGACGAAAAGCGTAAGGAATATCCTCATTACAAGTTTAGCAGCAAAACGCAGCGTTGTGGAGAACGAACGAGAGGGAAAGCGTTTCTCTTCAGTCGATGTATTATAATGTAACCAAATGCAAATGGTGTGGTTGCTGCAACTGCGGAGTGATGTCAGTGGGGTGGTGGTAACTGGTAATGAATGATGACTCTACGCGCGAGACAATGCGCGTGTCGTTACTGGAGACGGTGAGGGATTTCGGGTTGGCAACGCCAACGTGCTATTTGTGGATAAATGAGGGTGGCCCGATTTAGCGATGCAGACTCCGATCGATGATTACGGTTCTCAATCGTTTTTATGTAAAAGATGAATGAAGGTGAAGCAAATGATTTTCTAACTTACAAACTTCCCAACGTCTTGATTTTGAATTCAATTACCATTAATGTCTAAAATTTTAATAATTTAATATTTATATAAACGTAATTTTCAGTTTAAAAATCAAATACTTACTGTATATTCAATTATATTAAATTAAATTGATTGTATTTTTTTATGTTGAGCCCCCCTGACCCTGACCCTGACCCTGACCCTGGCCCTGGCCCTGATTTCTTATTATTTTACAAGTGACACTTTGCTTTCAAGATGGAAAAGAACCACGCACCGGAGTGGCTGGCTCCCAAAATGCCCATACGGTATACACCACCTATAGAAGAAAACATTCAGTGTTGTTACGGCACATGGAACCCTATACAATAGCACTTACATGGCTGAGAGATCTACTGGATCACGTGATCACAACTGTTCGCCAAGAAACCAATTGGACTGTCGCCCACAAAATGAAATGACAGAAAGAAGAAAGGGCCAATAGCAGAGTTCGCTTGATGGGGAGGACATATTGGTAAAATGGAGTTATTAATTTTGTTTTATTTTAATGTGTTAAATGAATAAATTAAGCCACAGCTCAAGATCTTAAGATCTACAAAACTAATTATTTAAGGTTAATAAAGCCAAATTAGCAAGGTTAGGAGGAGAGACTCTTATACAGTGACATTTATAATTTATTTTCCCCTATTTTAGGCAAGCAGAAGATGAAAGCATACCTCTATTAAAAAAAAAAAAAAAAAACACGTAAGGATACATTATAATTGTTAGGGGTGAGCATAGGTTTTAGATTGACTTGAAATTTTGTGGAAACGAATTGGTCGATTTTATTCTTGAATTGAATTTAGTTTATTTAGGTATGATTTTAGTATTAAAAATAGAAAATTGATTTATTTCAGTTCGATTATGATTCTCTATCTTATGAAACCAAATCGAATAGATGAACTAAACTATTTTTACTAGACGTACCTAACCCAAATTCAACCCAACCCAACCCAAAAAAATAAAACAAACGAAGCCTAATTTTTGTTCTTATTGTTGCTTCCATTTCCAGCTTTTCTCTTCTTCTCAACATAACGTACAGTCGTCCACCACACCATACCACACCACAACAGCTGCTTCTTGTAACTAGTGGTCTATCTGTTTTCATTAGATCACCGAAATTGGTTCATCACACAATACGTAAGTTCTTAATATTTTTTTGCGAGTAGATTGTATTGTGCAATGACAAGTGATGTAGAAGTTATACTCTAAGATGATATTTCTTTCAATAAGGGTGAGCTGATGAAATTTTGAGAGAAAAGAAAGACTTTCGTTGGCCATTTGATTTATTATTTTTCAAACTCTTCGATGTCTAAATACCCATCTCTATTTTCCTCTATTGTTCAAATGCTAGGTCAGGTGGTAAGTTAATGATTTCTTAGATTTTTTTTTTATGTTTTTGTTATATTTTAAATATCCATCACTATTTTGATACAAATATATGAAATTTTATTAATTTTTATGTATGTTTGTGTTCTTGTTGTAGGGTGAAATATTGTTTAAAATTTTAGATTAGACGTTCATATTTGATTATTTTTCAATATGTCTATCTATTAATCATTCTTTTATAGAATGAAAAGTCTTTCTCAATTTGCCAATTAACAGGATTGATTAAACTCTTTTGTTGATTTTGAAACCTATGAATTGATGTGTATTTTAATTGATTTTGAATTTGATTGCAACATTGAGTTTATGGGACACTATTAGAAGCTATAGAGTGCACAATTTTATGCTGTGCAAGAAGCCACAAACATAGAAAACTGTAGAAGATAGAAGATTGAATGCTGTCGTTGCTTGTAGAAGAAGTGGGAGTTGGAAGGCATGGATTAATAAGTTCCTCAATTTTAAGATCCTTTTTATTAAGTGATTTTTACTTTTAATTTAAGCGAAGATTCATCATTGAATGTGTGGTGTGTCTTGTCCTCAATTGCATTTCATTATCAACAATCGAATTCGTTGTCACGGTGCATTATCTATCACGTGTTATTAGTAGAAGTGGCAATTGAGCTGGGCCAGGTCGGGCTTTACAAAGCCTGGGTTCGGCCCGCAATGAAGACATAAATGTCCAAGCCCGCAAAAGTTCGACCCAAATAGAATTCAAGTTTGGACTGGGTTGGGCTGGGCTTGGACCGAGCCTAGATCATTTTTCAATTTTTTTAATTTTTTTAAAAATAAAATCTTATTAAACATATCAAATTTTAAAATTTTTTCAATTTATTTAAAGTAAAAAATACTATTAAAACACATTAAAAATTCTAAAAATCAACTAATCTAATTGTTGCGGCTCCAAGTCTTCATCATCTCTTTATTCTTCTCCCATAAAAATCTCTTCTTCAGGAATTATACCACCTAAAAATAAATTTAAAATAATATAATTAAACAAAAAAAATAATTAATTAAATATTTCTATAATACTTATTTTTTACCTCGCTCAATAGCCTATAGCCAATGTTGAGTGTAATTGTCTCCAACGTGTTGGGATGAAGTCTACTACGATGTGGACTCAAGCATCTACCTCCCGTACTAAAAGCCGATTTCGAGGCAACAATTGTCACAGAAATAGTTAAGATATCTTTGGTTGTCTCCGCTAAATAGAATATTTGCCTTTGTTCATATTCCACCAAGCTAAAATATCAAAGTCATGAGATCTTTCAACTAAAGACTCATCTAAGTATCTCTCAAGGTCAGATTTTGATGTTATGATATGTTGACTTTGGTTTGCAATTGAATCGAACTCAGAAAAATCTAAAAAATCACACCATGAACTCTAAGAATGAACAAAAGCAGCAGAAGAAGATTCGCCAATATCTTCGTTATTCACATTGGTAGACTTAACCTCATAATATTTAACCAATTCATTTGCAAGGTCATGTACTCACTTAATTTACTCTAAAACACCAACACCATAAATCTTGGGAAAGTAGAAATCAATCAATAGCATCTTGAACCTTAGGTCAAGAATAACTGCCATAACTAACACCCATGAATCTCTTGCTAATATTTCTCAAATTTGGCAATCATTTTAGAAGCCATATATTTCACTTAAGGAAGGAGAGACATTTGCCACTTAATCAATGACATCCTCATTTTACAAACCAATGGAAAAAACATATTAGCTGTTAGATATTTAGTACCCGAAAACATCTCAGTCAACATGTAAAACGGTCTCAAATATTCTAACATTTTCTCTGCCATCTCTTATTCTACTTCTGAAGGCAAATATTTGTAATGTGACTCGCGCTTTTGCACTCTTGAAAAAACATTTTTATACCTCAATGCAACTTCAAGCATGACAAAAGTAGAATTTCATCTAATTAGACAATCAAGTGTCAACTTTTTCTCATACTTAATCTATAATTGACATGCAATCAACTCAAAAGTTTCAACTCTTTTGAGTAAACTACTCTAAAATGCAACGCTCTCCTTAATCTTTGCAACCCCCTGATCAATAATAGACAACCCATCCTTCACAATTAGATGAAATGACTAGAGCTCCTGTTGTCTGGTTTTCCTCCTCCAAGAAAGCGGCTGAGTTGAAATTCTTCGTGGAAGATCCAAATTCCATACATTTTCAAGTTTTTAACAGTCTCAGTACATTCGAGTATTCCTAGTGTAATGAGGTTAACGAACGAGGGTCAATTCAAACTGGGTAGATTCGGGTATCCATAATCATACCTGGATCCAGGCTCGAAATAGTACAGGCTTTAATTTTAAAGCCCAAATTTTTTTTACCATCCCTAGTTATTAGTTTTAGTGTGCTTGTTTGAGTTGATTGACCTAAATCATCTTGGGGGAATAAAATGTACACTCTTTTGAGTTTCTGTTTGTAATAAAATTGAATCATTTGTTATTTGTTTCATTAATTCTTTTGATTTTTTTTTTTTTCAGTTTTGATGGTTTTTTTTGCTCTTATTTAAGATGTGGCAACTTAGCAGGATTTTGTTTATTACTATCGTTAGAAGTATGGTAGTGTTGTGTTTATGAAATGTATTTGTTTTGTTAAATATAAAAAAAGAATTTATATTATTAAATTATACTTATTATTTGGACTAATTAGAATATAAAGTAATGTAGAATTATTATTATCATTCAATTTTAATTATTTTTATTCAGAAAAATTTCATGCTCATTTGATAAATAGAGTATCCTGTAATTGAACCGGAACTGAATTGGAATCGAAAAATAAGATATTATATTAAATAGAATATATTCAAGTTTTAAAATTTAATAACCGAATTTATTTAGAGTAGGCTCTGATTCGAAATCTATTTTGCTCACTCCTAATAATTATTCTTAAATTGGTTTGATAGTTTGTAAAATTAATAAATGAATCAACAAATTTATTATTTGTCTCAAATTTAGGTATTGTGTCATATCGACTCTCTTCAAATAAACATATAGATTCAATTTTAATTTATATAGAGAAATAAGTAATTATACTTAATAAACTAAGTAATATCGAAATTAACCTAAGTTTTTGCTTATAACCATATGTACATTGGTATTGGACTTATTTTGGTAGAATTAGTTTTTGCTTATGACCATAGTAGCACTTGACACTATCCAATTCTTTTAATGAAAAAAATTAATAATCTAACAACAAATACTATTATTTTTATGTTACTCTTTAGTAAAGGTAAAATAAATTAAATGATAGAGACGACAAATTAGAACAAATGTTAAATTTGAAAATATATTTATTGCAAATTGAATTCACAAATTACGGAGTTCAACTTCAGAGTTTCACGTACTTCCAAGTGGAAATACATCACCGATCACACCACACACTAAGCAAAAGACAATTACATCACCGATTACATCACAGACTTAGCAAAAGACAAATACATCACCGATCACACAATAGTCATTTGATGATTAATAATTCCCACATTGATTTTAATCATAACCATGTATTAGTGTTTGATAAGAGTCCAAATAAAGCATAAAATTACAATAAGATCAAATTTCTGTGATAAATTTATCAATAAAATCAATTTATATGTATGTATATATGTTATATTATAGTGATTAGCATGTGATGCCTATGATTTGTTTTAGTTTGTCTATGATGATTCCTTTCCTACGGATTGAACGTCTTCTAGAAAAAAATATATATAAATCTTCTTTTGAATAAAGGTAACTGAGCAACCAAACAAGATAAAGTTGCTTGTATACGTAGTTCAGTATATTTTTGGGTAACTTTCCTTCAAGTTTAGACTCTGCTTTGAAAGAATGATTTTATACCCTCTTTTTAAGCAATTGTTCAGACAATTGAAACCAGAAACTCAGACCTGCCTCTAAAAAATGCATGTTTTAAATCCCCCTTTTATTTGTTTTATGGATTCCTCCCTCCCAATTGTCAGAGTTCTCCACTGTGAAAATGGAATAGAGAATCATAGAATTACAGTATGCAAGTAAATGGAGTGTGTGGTATAAGAAGAACAAAAAAAGAAAAAAGTTAAAACAATGCACAATTCAACAAAAAGATTATTGTAGCTGTTCAGAAACCATGCAAAAAAGACTTGATGAATTTTACTTATGTACCAAGTTAAAAGAAATGAAACCAGCAAATTCATTATGCATAACACAACGAATGACCAAAAAAAGAAAACAAACAAATGGGATGGGAGATGTAATTGGGACAACTCGCAACTTACAGCCTAAAAGGCCAATGAGAAAGATCCCTAAGCCCCTATTTCAATGCTAAACTGCCCCTAGTTTTGCAGATTTCCAATGCTAAAAAAAAGAAAAAAAGAAATAGCCAATCAAAGTTTCCCACTAATAAAATAAAAAGACATTTTGTCATACGTTACATCAACATGACAATAATTACAGGGGGCGAGGAATCTATAACAAGGAAAACTTCTACTTAGAAAAATGAAAGAAAACCACCCTTGCTTTAGAAGAGAGCATGAGTGACCAATGGAAACAATATTCTCCTTTCTTAAAATACCAACAACTAACTTAAATGTTTGCTATGTAAGGGTTTTATTTGTCAGTTTGATGATGTTGTTATTTTTTCTACAGAAGAAAATGTTCTTTTATTTAGTCAATTAGCAAAGAAAGTTGTGCTGTTCAGTTCTAAAGGAGATAACAAATGAAACTATCATTTGCCTTCATTTTTCCTTTAACTATATTAAAGAATACACAAGTGAAGTTGTCCTAATTAAACAGTATACATGAAGTTACCCATTTCAAAGTTTGGTCAAATGCAAGCATTGACCAACAAATTTATCTAGAAGTTGATAAAATTATGTCCGATATTGACAAATTGTTGTCTTTACTGAAATTAACCAATAAGGCCCTAGAGCCCTTTATTCTATAAAAGTTCACAGCACTGTGATATTTCTTTCCATTTTTTTGACTTGGTAAAATGCACACATTCGAGTTAACATCATACTTGCAAATATGGGTCTCGCTGTAAATGCAGTGTCTCATTTGTCGTTTATGCATAGACGTTGAGATATAGAAAACTAATGAAATGAAAATATTAAGATAAAATTACACAAACAAGAATATTTATGATATAAGTTTTTCATCAGAATGCATCTAGCTAAAAAACGATCTAAAGATTTTCTATATATTATTAATGAGGATGAGGCAGGCTATCCATAAAACAACAGAAACCTAGGTTGAGTTATGGCACTATTTGGGGTATATTTGACACAGAATTTCAGTCTGAAACAAATCTAGAAGTATCCTTCATGGCAATCTTCTTACAGTACAATTTGAACTCTTTGCTTTACAATTTTTGCAGGTAACACAAATTATCATTAGCCTCCAAGAGAGAAAAGGTTACCTAAATGGCTAGACATGCCCATGACAGCATGATTAACTCTCTGAACTTTATAAGCATAGTCGTTGATCTGAACATATTTCAATCAACATAAGGACTAATAGTTCTCAGCAGAGAAAGATTAAGAGTATCATTACAACTACAGTTAGCTTATAGAACAGAACCCAAGTAGAAACACCCACGAAATGATCCAAACTATTATACATCAAATATCAAATTTAAAAGTGACAGCTAATAAGTTGTGCAATTTGTAAGTTTTCATATACTAATTCAACCACAAAGCAACAAAAATGATCTAAATGGTTCAATTCGCTAGAAGCTAGCCAGTTTTGATAATATGGATTTAGTAATGATAGTATTTGTGTGCTCAACAGCTTCAATCAATAGAAGCTTGTGAGAACTTAACAATGGAGCACATTTGTTTACCAAACATAACAAAAAATTTCCAAATTTCAGAGATTTTGTGAACCTTTCAGCCGATTCCCAAACTCGGTAAACAATATGATCGACAGAATCTTGAGTGAAATAAACATTATGATTTAATATGTTTTGGAACAGGGTAAATAATGATTCCGTCCATACCAGTTCATTGGAGATAAGACATTGGTGGCATGGAAGGCAGATGAATCTCCTTTCATCTTCTTCTCCACAAAGCAGTTTCTGGCAGACGGCTGAAACATGAGCTGGGTGCAAGCATTCCCTGACAACCCTTGTAATCACATCACACATGGGATGGTTGATACCGTTTCGCCTCAACATCAGTGGAAACAACAATGCATACACAGCGTCCCTCTGATGGATCTTGCAGAACTCTATCATTGCACTCACAAGCACACGAGAAGCCGGTTGTTCTAGGACTAATAACTTGGGAAGGACAACGGAGCAAAGGACCTTGCTTGGCCAAACAAGTTCATCCTCACTTCCATTTGATAAATGAGAAATCAAAACTGCAGCAGTCTCATCATCCGCTTTCCAAGGTTCAACCAAACCCAAAACCACAAAAGAATCCCCTCCTTTATCTAAACAAAGTTGGCGTATTTCATTAGCTAGGCCTACAGTTTTAAAACTAGATTCAAAATTCATAATTCGCTCCCTCAAACCACCAGCCATTTTCTCAATCTCACTTTGTAGAGGAACATTTATAGGACAATCAATCTCAATTTGTTCCTCAATTTGATTCACTTGATTTTCAACACTCTCTCCAACTTCACTTGATGACTCCTCATCATCTTCAATTTCACAAGCATCACATAACTTTGTTGAATTCAGTTCATCAGGTGATATAGGCAGCCAAGGGAGAAGCAAATCACTATCACCACTCACCGAGTCCTGAATCCAATCTGGTAGAGACTCAAACTCTTCATCAACTTTTTGTTCCTCAGAATCCAAATTCAAGCCAGAAATCCATTCATAATTCGATTCAGACAATGTGACGAGCAGATTCCGCGCAGCTCTCTTGACCCAAAAATCACTTCCCACATCATTACTCATTAGATCCCTGGCCAACCTACATAACTCACGCCCACAAAATCTAATATTTTCAAAAGCAAGAAATGATAGAATTCTCGACTGAACAAAACCAGGTAGAGTGTGTATAAACATAACCCTGTAAATCAAGAACAACTATCAGTAACTCTAAGCAAACAAAATGGCAAATAAGATTCAAACCTCACTCAAAGTAAGCTATAATGATCAGAATAATTAATTGAAAAAATCGAGATATGGGTTTACGTTTTATTGTTCGGGGAAGAAGATGAATGGTCAACAGTAACATTGCAGGGTTTCCTGAGAAGAGCAATGAAAGAACTTGTAGTGATCGGGTTTGAGCTTGATGACGACGTGACACCGAAAAATTGTTGTAGCCAGAGAGACGCTTCCGTCTCTGGCGTAGGATTGTTCAGAAAAATGTCCATGAGTGGGACCCATGATTCCATTTCCCTTCTCTTTTGAGAGACTGAGAAATTTCTGTTTTTGTTCAGTACAAGAAAACGCGGGAAACCGTGTTGTTTTTGTTGAAGGTTAAGTTAAAACTCGTTGCCAAACATTAGATAGTAAAATTCACGCCACGTGGGCAACTCGTAACTCTTGCATATCAATGGACGACGCGTTTGGGGAAATTAAGCGCTTTTTGAAAGATGCGTTTTTACGGTAGGCTGAATAGGGAAGACTACAGACCACATGGCACGCCGTAGGCGAAGCCGCTTTTTGGCTGGCTCGTGCGCGCATCTCATCCACAAATATGTCTTCGTATTGTTTTTTTTGTTATTTCCTAATTAGAAATATTAAATTGTTTATTTCATTTTAAAAAAAAAAAAATTGAAAAGAGATTATAATTATTGTTTATATTTTCAGAGACTCATGCCCTAACACAAATTAACCTCTTATTTAACGAAAATAAAAGAATAAAAGATTAAATTATTTTTTAAAAAAAATATAAAAATATATTAATAATGAAGTAATGTGTTATTATGTAAAATAATAATTTAAAAATTCAAGAATCTTAAGTGGAATGTGGAGATGTCATTATCTCTCATTAACCAATTATGTTATATTTTTCACATTTAAAACTTGACAAGGAAACATTAATGATATGAGATATGGGTTTGGTATTAACAAACCACAAGTTTTGACTTGTTAGGATATTTGTGACATATATATATATATATTTCACACACTTTTTATTTTTATTTTTATTTATATTTATTAATGAAGGGTGCTACATTAATTGATAAACTTGGTTACCTTAGAAATGGAGTATTTTTCATCACTCATTAGCCCTATGCTTTTCATACTGTGAAACCTAAACACTGAAAGTCAAAAGCGACTTCCTTCTGCTCGAGTTTGTTTTCGGTTCTGTTTAGCCAAAAGAGGAGTGCTGCTATCCACCTTATCCCGGCAAGCCAAGAGCTCAACCATCCATCCACTCCATTTCACATCAGACACACCAAAGCTTCCATCAGGAAAAAAAATCTCAAATTAGTTTTTTTAAGTCTAAATTATTTATTTTATTTTATTTTTAAAGATCAATCAATTTTATAATTTTTAAATAATTTTATTCTCGAATAAGTATTTATACTTAAATAATGTTAAATAATAAAAAAATATTATTTTATATAATAAAAATTATTGTAATTCAATAATAAGTGTATTTTTTCATGTGCTTATGATTTATTTGAGTTCGATTATTTATTATTGTATTTTTTATTTAATAATAATAAATAACAATTATATTTTTTAATTTATTTAAAATAAAAAACAATTTAATTCGTAGTTTATAAATTAAATTTATTTATAATAAAATTTATATAAAATTATAAATTAAAAAAATAAAAATATTTAGACTTCATTAAAAATATAAAAATACTAGAATTCAATCTTGAATTTTACTCGAGGTTTAAATATTTACAAAATATAATTCTATGAGGAAAATAAAAATAATTTTATTCAAAAATTATGAAATTAGTCAGGTGGCAGAACAATAAAAATAATTATTTAGGTAAATAGCTTTAAAAATAAGGCTACTTTGGAATTTTCTCTTGAATCAAAAACTCTTTTTATCTCAAGCCACCATTTTTCTCTGGTGCACATCTCTTTCTTTCAATTTCTAATTCTAAAAATCAAAGCAACGAAGTTCTCAATTCATCGAGTCATAGAGACAGAGTTCACTAGCAAAACCAAATTAACCATGGGAGTTGCCAACAACATAACAGCAGTTCTCAACTTCATAGCTCTTCTATGTTCAATCCCCATAATAGCATCCGGCATCTGGTTGGCTTCCAAGCCAGACAACGAATGCATCCATCTCTTTCGATGGCCTGTTGTCCTCCTTGGTGTTCTTGTTCTCTTGGTTTCCCTCTGTGGATTTGTTGGAGCTTATTGGTACAAGGAGACTCTTTTGGCCTTCTATCTCTGCTTCATGGCCATTTTGATTGCTCTCCTTCTCATTCTCCTCATCTTTGCTTTTGTTGTTACGAGGCCTGATGGTAGCTACGATGTTCCTGGAAGAGGGTATAAGGAGTACAGGCTTGAAAAGTTTTCTACTTGGCTTAGAAATCATGTGGTTGATTCTAAGAGTTGGAACAAAATTAGAGCTTGTCTTACTGAGACTGATGTCTGTTCTAAGCTTGTTCAAGATTATGTCACCGCTGATCAATTCTTTTCCGCTCATATCTCTCCTCTTCAGGCATGTTCTCTTCTCCTGTCCTTCTGATTATTGCATGTTTGTGTGATTGCAAGAACTGGAAAACTTTCTTTCTTTCTGTTCAACTTTAGAATTCTTGCAACTGGTTAAAAAAAGGTCTTCTCTGTGATGCAAGCAAATTTACAAAGCCATGGAATTTCTGTGAAATCATCCAAACTGGTTACTGGTAGTAGAAAATCACTTTCCTAATTGCTGTAGTCTTAATCTTGGGAAATCTGGCACATTGTCACTGGTTGCTTTTAAGACTTACAGGGATAATGAACATTATTCTTCATTAGTTGTGTATGTGATATGATGTAGAACAGACTGACCATCTACAGATCTCGCGAAGTCATCAAGACATGACTCCATCAATGTCCAAATTTTGGACCCACTTCTACCTTTAAAAAAGTAATTGGACCTACCATAATATTAGTTAATATAGGGTTTATTTTTTTTTAATTTGTGGTCCACAAGCATCACATGCTCTCTATGCCCTTTTTCATTATGGGACATGTTATATGTAACTGATTAGCTGGGCTACTTTTTTTCATTATTTATTTTTTTTTTTGCAAAATCTTCATTGATAGCTTAAATCAGCATGACTTGGACAAGAGTCGTTGTCTGTGCCTCTATCCAATTATCTTAGAAGATGAAAATTGTAATCATTATGTACTCGAGAAAGTTTGTGCCGATAGAGTAACTACCAATACTTCTATCTCAATTATTATGAAAGCTATTAAATTTAGGCTCCAACTAAAGTAATCAACCCTTGAATAATTAAGGCCATAGCTTTGTCTTTGTTGCAAAAGATAAAAAATGCATGTTCTGGTTGCCAGCTTTGGCAATTGGCATGTATGTAAAGACATAGTTTGGTGGGGTGCTTTTATTTTTTCCTTTTTTTTGCTTTATTCTTATTGTGGGATTAAGGTTTTGATTTTTGGTGTTTTACAGTCGGGATGTTGTAAGCCTCCAACGGTTTGTGGCTTCAGTTATGTGAATCCAACACTGTGGCTAAACCCAGTGAACCCAACGGGTGACCCAGATTGCTTGGTGTGGAACAATGACCAGAATCAACTCTGCTACAATTGCAATTCTTGCAAAGCTGGTCTGTTGGGAAACCTGAGGAAAGAATGGAGGAAAGCCAATATCATTCTAATTGTAGCAGTTGTAGTTCTGATATGGGTCTATCTGATTGCCTGCAGTGCTTTCAAGAATGCACAAACTGAAGACCTTTTCCGCAGATACAAAGAGGGTTGGGCTTAATCACTAATCCAAACACACCCCACTTAGTTTGATAATATCTTTTTCTCGATTTCTCTCTGAAAAAAATGTCTTTATCTGTACAATATTCCTTGTTCTGATCTATCTGGAAGGTATGGTACCTGTTTTGCTATCTGTTAAAATGAGAACAGAATCTTATCCTCAGATTTCCAATTTGAGATTCTTCTATTTCAGTGGTCATTCTAGCTTTTAGGACTGAAAGAATATTGTTTCCTTTTTGACAATTTGTACCCGCCTGTGCAAGTACGCTCGTGGGTGGAGGGAGTAAATATTTAATAGACCGTAGTATTAGTGTTGCACAAAAAGTGTACTAAAATGTGAAGGCACTGACATCGCCGACTGAATATTAATAAGAAACAAGCGCTTTTCGATGTTTCAAATCTTCCATAATCATTTTCTAGATAGATGCGATTATAATACAAGGAAAAACAGTAAGTGCCGCAGTGTTAGTAGTGGGTTGTGTTTTGTGGCGAGAACAAGCTGTTTTGGATGTTTCAAGACAACAATAATTACTTAATTATCATTATATGTAACATAATAGCAAAGAACAAAAAGGGAGTTTGTTGTGTGCATACACTTGATTTGAAATAAGCCCGGGCTTAAAACACAATTTTCCAGACCCAGAAAGAGGGTTCATATTATCTCCAATGATTCTACTTGCCACCTTACAAAAGAAAATTCAAATCTAAATGCTGATTCTGTTATTCTACTTTGTTTTGATGTATAATTTGAAACCACTTTTGCACAGACATATTAAGGTTGTAAATGGCACGGTTCACTGGTTTCAAAATTAAGGTAAGTATTAACCATCAAATGCGACAGTGGACTAGTGATTGCAAAAGCAACGAAATCTAATATACCTCAATGTTTCTGCATCATCAACAGTCGCTTGAACCTTTGGCTTTCGAGTTGGTCATATTGGGACCTAGTCAACAAGCAAATGAGGTTGCTGGTCCTCAAATTTGTTTGTTTAAGCAGTAGATGTCTTTCTAGAGTAAACAATGTACATAGGATCTAAGCGTCCAGGATTAGGAGATATATCCACAGCCTGCAGAAAAATGATAATTAGTCCAGAAGCCTCTCATTACTGGACTATCCTCAACCAAAGCACCCAATGAACATGCATGAAGCCATGAACATGCATGCACGTAATATCATACATAAAAATGACTTGTTCAGAATTAGGAAAAATGGGGATTATCAAATACTGTGTGCATCAGTTGATTCAAATTGACATTGGTTAAACTGCTAAACAATGATGAAGGTGCCATATAGAATTTGTATTCATGTCCACAAAAATGGTACTCAGATCACTTGCAACATAATGACACAAATCAACCAAGTTTGAATTTAGAGGACAAAGTAATAGCAGAAGAGTACTTTGCAGGTCTGCACCACTGTCAATAGAAACACTTAACAGATGTATGTAATTAGCTGATCAATAAGAAAAGGCCAAGACACTGCTATATGAAATGAAGAACTTTTATGCTTATACCACAGCTACTTAATATTACTGGAACAAAGTAATTAAGACATCAATCACCTGAGGAGGTTCAAATCCTCCAGCATAATGGAAATATGACCTGACAATCATAGCATGATCAGCATCACCAGTTGATGTCCATATAGAGATTGCTTTTGTCCAAAAGCAACGATTGGAAAAGCTGTGTCATAAACATATTCCACAAAGTCAAAAATCGTTTAACATAGAGTAGACATGAAAGATTTCAGAAAAAGAAAAAAAAAGTAAAAGAAAAAGAGAATGAATGAAAGATAAAGATTGAGTTATAATATTTTACTGTTTATCAAAACAAGAAAAGGAAATATGCATTCATGTTGATATCCAAGGCCACACTTATCTGAGTTGCAAATCAGCAGCGAATATTCATGAAAAATCCTTAGAAAATGAGTCTACCGAATCTTGAAGGGAACTTTATTCTAACAATAAAAGCTGTTTCGCTGTAAATTAATGCGTGTGTAATTAATTGTCAAAGGAATTCTCTGCAAAACGATTATGCTTAAGGGACTATGATTTTCAATATAAATTTCAAGAAATCCTTTATGGAAATCAAACAAATTTTTGCATAAGTGGAATTGTTTATAGAATTCAAAAAGTTTGTAGTTGAATTTGAAGTGAACAAAAATACCACCTTGTTACGGCTAATCCGCCAGGTTTAAGAATCCGGCACATTTCCTTGAAAATTTCCATAGGCTTTGTCAGATAAACAACACTGACCTGTCAGATTTAAACATCAGAAACATGACCATAACAAGCACATTAACTTTATGGGTTATCCAAAACATTTCCCTCATTAAATATTTGAAAATATAAACCTTAGTAGCATAGTTGTAACTAAGGTTTCTGTAACAGAGTTGAATAAGAAACATAAAATTGAAAACAGCTCAGAAGCTAACATAGCAGTTGTTGGACTTGAGTTACTAGTTATGATGTAGTAAATCTACTTCTGACCTCACATGCAATGTCATCTGTAGAATAACATCTTTTTAATTGGAAGGAAAACGGCAGAAACATTCAACTCAGTTCTTAGATCGTCAACGGATCTGAGAAATTCACATATTATAGTAGTCAATTGCAGCACTTTACCATCACATTGACGAGTAGGATGGTGGGTAATCAGGGGTAATCTCACATGGACTATCACCAATCTTTTGTTCTTGAGAAGAAGCCCGTTATACAAATGTGTAGTCCATAGTTTCAACCAAGATACATTCAGCTATGTGATTGAAAACATTTGGATACAACCAATGATATTAAGCCTTAGCCATTTTGAAACCAAGTTATTAGTTATAACTGCAAGTAATATGTGAAAATGTGGGGGAAGAAAAAACTAATTGCAGATTATGTGTGAATATTTAATCAAAAAATTTCGGTAATATTCTTAAAGCATACACTGCTTGCAATATCTACAAGAAACAACAATGAAATATTCAAGAGGTGGCAAAAGTGCACATACCACATTAGTGATGACATCAAAGGAATTGTCTCCAAATGGAAGTTTCGGATTTAAATTTAAGTCTTGCACAACATACTCTGTCAGAACCTGCAGAGACAATAATCCAAATTATTATGGACTTTTTATCTCGTCAATACAAAGATTTCAGTTATACTTTTTGGGAAGACAAAGATTATATAAAAGTGTACATTGCCTATTAGTCCCCGACTACCGTGTCCAAGCTGCAAATGTCACATACACATGCATGTGAGTTTAAACTGTGTCAAAAGGATAGGCGGAGATTATAATTCTATATTTAGTGTATATATCTGTAATTACATTTCTAATATACGTTGTAATTATACTTACCATAGATAGACTTAAAAATGCTAGAATCTAGCTATGAATTGTACTGCAATTTCTATTAAATAAGAAAGATCCTCACGATAAGGGTATTCAACCAAATCTTGACATGCTATCAGAGCCAGCATTTCAAACCCATCACTGAGTCTTCGATTCTTTAGGTTTTGGCCTCTGGCTTTTGCGTCGTTGGTTTTCGTTCTTCGTTCTCTGTGGTGGTTTGATTTGTGGGTTTGGTGCGTGGTTTGTTCTCTGGATGTTTAAAAGCTACGTTTCTTGGGTGTTATCGTGTTGATGGCTTGGCTTATTTGTGGCCATTGACTCACAGAGGTCGCTTTCTGTTAGTTGTGTCTTATCAGTTTGTTGTAGGCCTTCTTTTTTAAGGTTATACTTGGATTTTTCTTTGGTATTATGTCTACAGAAGCTTTTTGTGTTTGGTTTACATAAAAGAATTATGTTGTACGGGAATTTCAATTCAAGATGTTCTTGGAAGGGAAAGAACAGCCCCTCCACCATGACAAATCTTCATTTGCTCCTAACAATGGTAAAGAACTTAGCCAATAGGAGATGAAGGATGCTCGAATCATCTCTTGGATTCTGGGATCTATTGAGCCTCATATGGTGAACAATTTACGCTCTTTTGGAACAGCTAAGGAGATGCGGGAATATTCGAAGCACATATATTATCAAAACAATAATATTAGGAGATCTCAGCAGGAACTCAAAATTGCCAACTACAGTCAAGGTAATCTCACTTTTGAGAAGTATTATTCTGGGTTTCTTAATCTATGGATAGAATATTCTGGTATTATTTATACTAAGGTACCGCAAGCGGCCCTAACCGCCATTTAGGTGGTTCATGATGTCAGTAGGCTTGATCAGAATCTGACGAAACTGAGGCCTAATTTGAAGTTACTTGGACTAGTCTATCGAATAGAGTTTAATTCCTTCTTTGGATGTGTGTTTTAATGAGTTGTAGCGTGAGGAACGACTGGCTACACAAGATGTTATGGGAGCTGCCGGGGCAACATCTGAGGTGGTTAATGTCGCATATGCTGCTCAAGGGAGGAACCGAGGAAAGAGACAGATGCAGTGCTATAGTTGCACGGAGTTACGGCATTGTGCCCGGAACTGTACTAAGAAATTCTGCTATTACTGTAAGCAGAATGGACACACCATCAAAGAATGCCCCTTGCATCCAGAAAACCGGCAAGTCTAAGCCTTTCAAGCGGCTATTCCAACACTTACTTCGACCCATAATATTGTGTGTACTCCATCTACGACAGCCAGCACCAGTTAGCCTGTTCTTACTCTAAAAATGGTACAATAGATGATTGTTTATGCCTTTTCCGCATTCGGTCTTCAAGGTAAAGTTCAGCTCATTTCTTCTCCTTGGTTTGTTGATTCTGGTACATCAAATCATATGACAAGTTGTTCTGATTCTTTGCATAATGTTCGACGGTATACTTGTACACAACATATTCAGATTGCCAATGGAAGAACACTTCCAATTACTATAATTGATGATATTGGATCTTCTTTCAATAATGTGGTTGTCTCCGGGGCTTTCTACTAGTTTGATTTCAATTGGTCAGTTAATGGATAATAACTGTGACATGAATTTTTCTTGTGATGCTTGTCTTGTGCAAAGTGATCGCGAAGAGGCCTAAAGTAGGAAGATTATTTCCATTACAGTTTCTATTCCTAATGCTATGTATTGGCTTGTATTGTTGTTGGAAATAAGCTTGAGATTTGGCATAAAAGATTTCGTTATCCCAATACTTTGATTTTATCTCATTTGTTGAAACATGGTTATTTGGGCAATAAATGTCAATTCTCACCTCGTAGTTTGTCTTTTGATTGTACCACTTGTAAACTCGAATAAAGTAAAATCCTACCTTTTCTTAGTCATGGCAGTCATGCTGATAATGTTTTGAGATTATACATAGTGATGTTTGGGGTGTGACACTCATTATCTAACATACAAATTATAAGTGTTTTGTGGCATTTATTAATGATTTTAGCCGTTTCACTTGGGTGTACTTCCTTCACTCCAAATCCGAGGTACTTCGTGCTTTTCAGATGCCTGTGGCTTACATTAAAACCCAGCTGCCACTATCAAGGTTTTATGGTCTGATAATACAGGCGAATATATGTCTCATGACTTTCAATCCTTTTTACAACATAAAGGAATTCTCTCTTGATACTCATGTCCTTTTACCCCTCAACAGAATAGGGTGGCTAAGCGTAAAAACCATCATTTGTTGGATGTAGTTTGGACCTTACTTTTAAAATCTTCAGTTCGGCCCAAATTTTGGGTAAAAGCTTTATCCACATCTATTCATCTTATTAATCGATTGCCTTTTTTCAATTTGGATTTTGATTCTGCTTGCTATCGTTTGTATGGTACACATCCTGGGTATGACATAGTACACTATTTTGGGTGTGTTTGCTTTGTTCACTTACCTCTCAATGATCATCACAAGCATACAACTCAATTTGCCCGATGTGCATTCATAGGTTATAGCATTGATCAAAAAGGGTTTGTGTGCTATGATGTATGACTAATCGGCTTCGGATTTCTCAAAATGTGGTTTTCTCCGAGAATTAACATTATTTTTTGTACAATGTTGTTTCTTTATCTGACTTGGTAAAGCTTCTTAGCTTTGATGATATACCTCAACCTATTCAAATTTTAAACCAAGTGTTGTATATCAGAGACAACAACCTCCATCCCTACAACTTCTTGACTTTGATCCAGTGCTTGCTCATGTGGCTCCTCAATTCTATTCATCCTCCGTGATAGGTATGGTTTCTCTACCACTTTATCAGATATCATAGTTCCCACCTTTTATTCTCAAGTAGCTAAACATGCCTATGCTATGCAAGAGGAATTTCAAGCTCTGCAAGAGATTCATACCTAGAATATTGTTCTCATGTTAAGCATTGATAAAAAAGGGTTCAGATTGATCAAAAATGGTTATAGCATTGATAAAAAAGGATTTATGTGATATGATGGTGTGACTAATTGGCTTAGATTTCTCAAAATGTGGTTTTCTTCGAAAATTGATCAAAAAGGGTTATATCAAAAAGAGAATTTCAACTTCTTCATAGGTTATAGCATTGATCAAAAAGGGTTTGTGTGCTATGATAGTGTGACTAATCGGCTTCTGATGTCTCAAAATGTGGTTTTCTTCGAGAATTAGCATTATTTTTTATACAATGATGTTTCCTCATCTGACTTGGTAAAGCTTCTTAGCTTTGATGATATACCTCAACCTATTCAAATTGTAAACCAGGTGTTGTATATCAGAGACGACGACCCCCATCCCTGCAACTTCTTCTTGACTTTGATCCAGTGCCTACTCATATGGCTCCTCAATGGTCCATCGGTTCTATTCATCCTCCGTGATAGGTATGGTTTCTCTACTACTTTACCAGATATCACAGTTCCTACCTCTTATTCTCAGGCAACTAAATATGCCTATTGAGCAAAGGCTATGCAAGAGGAATTTCAAGTTCTTCAAGAGAATCATACCTAGAATATTGTTCTCGTGTTAAGCCCATTGGCTGTAAATGGGTATATTCCATTATGCTACGATCTGATGGCTCGCTTGATAGATGCAAGGTCCAGTTAGTGGCTCTCAGTAATCAATAAGAGTATGGGGTGGATTATGAGGACATGTTCGCTCCTGTCACCAAAATGACCACGGTACGAACTGATCTGGCTATAGCTATTTCCAGTGGTTGGCATTTGCGGTAGATGGATGTTAAGAACACCTTTCTACACGGAGATCTTAGGGAGGAGATTTATATGATACCATCATCTGGGTTGTTTTCTCTACCTTATTATAATGTTCATTAGTAGAAGTGGTCGCTCTATGGTTTGAAATAGGCTCCCCGTGCTTGGTTTGATAAGTTTCGCACTATGCTCCTTAGTTTCTCCTTTGCCCAGAGTCAATATGATTCCTTTTTGTTTCTTTGCAAGACTACTAATGTCGTGTTGCTTTTGGTGTATGTGGATGTTATGTTATTACAGGGTCCGACTTTGAGTTGATTTCCCAACTTTAAGAGTGCCTTCAGAGTTCCTTTCATATGACGGACTTAAGTTTTTTTGCAGTATTTCTTAGGTCTTGAGGTGCACTCTACCCTGGCTGGTGCTTTCTTGTCCCAACATAAGAACACCCAGGAGCTAATTAGCTTGGTTGGTCTTTAGGATGGTAGGGTTGTTGATACTCCTTTAGAGATGAATGTGAAGTATCGTCGTGATAAAGGCAATTTTCTCCCTGATCCCTCTTTGTATATGCAGCTGGTGGGTAGTCTAAACTATCTGACTATTACTCGGCCTGATATTTCCTTTACTGTTCAACAATTTAGTCAGTTTAGGCAGGCTCCTCGCCATCTACACTTCTGTCCATCACATTAATTCGCTATTTGCAGGATACTTCTGACCATGGCCTTTTCTTTCTTGTGGACTCTCCTTTTCGATTGGTGGCCTACAATGATGCTAATTGGACTGGTTGTTTCGATACTCAGCGTTAGGTTACTGGTTGGTGCAAGCTTCTTTGCACCACCTTCGATTCTTGGAAAAGTAAGAAGTAGGATCATGTACCTAGGTCGTCCATTGAGTTTGAGTATTGTGCTATGTCCTCTGCTTGTTCTGCGATTGTTTGGCTTCGAGGATTGTTGGTTGAGCTTGGGTTTCCTCAACTTGTGGTTACTCCACTTCATGCGGATAATACTAATGTTATTCAAATTGCTGCTAATCCAATATTTCATGAGCATACCAAGCACATTAAGGTGGATTGTCACTCCATTTGTGAGGCATTTGATGGTCGAGCCATCACTCTTCCGCACATCACCACCGATGTTCAAACTACTGACATATTTACTAAGGCTTTAACTCACCACCGACATCAATTTCTTTTTGGCATATTGATGTTTCTTGATTGCCCAGCATCAATTTGAGGAGTGTCAGTGGAATAAAAGGAGATTATATTTCTATATTTAGTGCATATATATGTAATTACATTTCCAATAGACATTGTAATTACAGTTACCATAGATAGACTAAAGCATTAGTTGTAAACACTAGAATCTAGCCGTGCATTTATTGTAATTTCTATTTAATAAGAAGAATCCTCACGATGAGGGTATTCAGCCAAATCTTGACAAACTGAACTTATACGTAGAGGGGTCTCAATGCATCATTGATCATATACTCATATTTTGTTTTTTTCATGTTAGAGAATTGCACGCTTTCTATGAAGTCATATTGATAATAATGGTCTACTTGAAAACATGTTGATGCAAAAGGCTAGGATTTTTCAGTTGATACAGAAATGTTAAGCATTGTGCTGGGAAATAACTAAAGTGGAATTATTTTCAATAACTATCATTCAACCAGTAAAAACTATGAAGGAAAAACCGTTGTCAAGAGTAATTATGTCAATAAAATTGCAATTGCAAAAGTCAGCCTCAAGTGACAGCAAATATGGATTTTTGAATGGTAATTATAGGTCATTGTAAAATGTCTACAAATATTAGCAAAGGAAACTAACAAGTTATTGGGACTTCTTACTGGATTTCGCTTGAGCTCTTCTTCATTCATGCCCATTCCAACTATTCGTTCTTGCTTGTATCCTCGTGGAAAATGGCTCACCTAAATGTGAAGCCAAGAATGTGGATTATGAAGATATAAGATGCATCGATGAAAGACACTAAGATGAATATTAAAAACGTCATACCCAACTGCAACACGTATCCAAGATGCTTACTCCCAGGGACGAATCCAGAAATTATTTTTAGAGGGGGCAAAGTTATTAACTAAAACAGTAAATGCAACTAACTGAAATTAAATATAGAAATAGCAAATGCAATTAAAAGAAGCAAAATATAACAATAACAATAA
>JAXCLQ010000013.1:8585249-8599877 GCA_035584115.1 Cedrela odorata | reverse complement strand
TTAATCATATTTATTTTATTTGCATTTAAATTTACTTTTAATTGTCCATCCATCAAATTTCGTTAGTCAAATAAAATCTACGTTATGCTAAGTCTTGGGAATTAATTTACAACAATCCTCGTGGGACGATATTTATCTCATCACTTTATTACTTGTTCGACTCGTAAACTTATGATTTTGCACAACATTATGCACCTACATTGCTTGCAGATTATACACCTATACCACCGCTACCACATTATTCTCTGGTACCATCACCTGCATATTATGCACCTACATCACTGCGCATTATTCATATGCACTATCAGCGTGTTATTCCTCAGCGTTATTACCCTAGTTTGCACTCGCATCACTGATGCATTGTTCATATACATCGTCTCAACATTTTAATCATTGATGCATTGCCTGCAGATTGTCTTTTGATGATGATTTTAGGAGGAGTGTGATGGCTCGCTTTGATGCATTGAGTACCGATATGCAAGCTTTGGGGCAAGATTGTAGGGATAACTTCGGTCGAGTTGATGTCGTGAAGGTAGATATGCAGGAATTCAGGTAGGACTGCAAGAGTAACTTTGGTTGACTTAATGCCATGATTGTCGATATGCAGGCTTTGAGGTAGGATTGTAGGGATAACTTTGGTCGAGTTGATACCATGAAGGTAGATATGCAGGCATTCAGGTAGGACTACATGGGTAACTTCAGCCGACTTGATGCTATCTGTGCGAATATGCAGGCTTTTAGGCAGGATTGCATAGGTAACTTCGGTGGACTTGATGCCATGAGTGGGGATATGCAGGCTTTTAGGCAGAACTGCATGGGTAACTTTGGTCGACTTGATGCCGTGAGTGCTAATATGCAGGCTTTGGGGTAGGAATGTAGGGATAACTTCAGTCGACTTGATGCAATGATTGTTGATCTTCGCTCAGGATTGCAATTATCTGATTAGGGTTAGGAGCCAACTCAGCCCCAGCTGTTACCCACAGGCCCACCTGTTCAGGTAATTGTATTGATTTTGAATAAGATGCAATGATTGTTAGGTTATCCATTGTCGTAAATTTTATTACGTTACAGGTAGAGGACGCATAAATCCAGATACACTAATCTTGTAATGTAATAAAATAGAGCACCACTTATCCACTAGGAGAGTCGCTTTAGCCAGGTATTGAAGAAGGGTTCATATGACAGGAATCTGTACATTAATCCTACTAAGAAGCACCATGGAGCCTTATCCATTAGACCGCTACCCTGATATTCGTTGAACCTCAATATCGATCCTTTAATGCCATATCCTGATAATTTATATGCTGAGAATCTACAATGGTTAGAAGACCTAAAGGCAAATATCAAGACTCATTTGATGACATTGACATCGCAGTGGCTCTGTGGTATTTCAGATCCAGATGCGCAATTAGAGGATACTACAAGTGACTAGCATATGCATTACTATATTACAATGTTATTTTTATTACTTAACTGCATTATTTTGTAATTTTATTAATATTTGCTAGCGCATCAATAGCAGGCATTTCCTCATATACTGTCACAAGCCTGGACTGATACATCGGCATATTTATATGTATATATGATGTTGTTAATTTGTGTTGCAGTGGCAATATAATGTAAATTATCTGTGTTAATTGAATTAGGTATCCAATCAATTATGCAGGCCAAATTACTTTAAGTGTAGCAGGAAATTTCTAAAGGGGCAGTATCCATGGGTGGTTTTCCACCAAGATTGGACATTGAAGAACATGTGAGAGGCGACGCTGATGGGGTGAGAAGAGCCTGGACAGCAGTTGACTACGTTTTTATTCCTGCTTTGGTATGTCTAAACCATTGGGTTGCATGCGTTGTTGACATGGGAGCTTGACAAATATCTGTGTATGATTCAGCGCCGTTGGGCCATTCTAGCAGGGATATAGATGAGGCATGAAGCCATTGTACGAGTTGTTACCTTATGTCATGCGCACATGCGGGGTGTATGATGCGAGGTTGGATTGGCATGATAGAAGTGGGCCATTTCGGTATTTTAGAGTGTTTAATGTGCCTCGTCAAAAATATAGGAGCGACGACTATAAGATTTTTATATATAAGTTTGTAGAGTACGTTCTGTTAGAGCAACGGTGGGATTTTAATTCCAACCATAGTTCATTTTTCAGGATAAAAATGGCGCTCGATTTATATAAGGGACACATACATTGACATCTTATAGTTATTTATCCCGATTTAGTGTATATTTATTTTATGTTTTTTATTTCACATGCATTGTGAATTAATTTTACGTATTAAGTAAAGTAGAACAATTTGTAGATGCCATAAGTAAAATATAACAAAATATAAAGGTCAACATTTTATCAATAAGTCATTAATTTCAATTTCGGTATACTGTATCATAGTATATAATAATAAAAACACAATACAGAATCACTCGGTTCGGTTTTTATACAACCGATTTCTGTACATAGCACAATTATATCTGTGTTGTTTGTAACGGGAATATCTTCGAATGACCACATTCTTTCCAGCTGATGAAATGCATTGATTTTGAGGTCGATCTGTTGGTATGCATCTTATCGGTGGTTTGACAACAATGGATTAGATATCAAACGGAACATCCCAGAAACTTTAGTCTTCGACCAGATAAATCTCCTCTGCATATGCTGACAATAGCATGTCGTTCTTATAGTACATTGAGCAGAAGTCAGCATACTAACCTCTAATATGTCGAATAACAGCTAGTACGTAGGCACGATACAATTGTTGCAAGTTGAACCATCTACATTGACATGTCTTTGTGGTCAAATCGACCACGATAAGTTCTCCTCTACCTTTAACTTCAAACTCATAGTGAGAAATAGGAAATACTGAAAGTGTATGAGATACGCAATCCTCAGCTTTAATCTTATTATTTGCCGCTTCAGTAAGGGTGTCATCATTAAGTGTTGTAGCTTCTTCTCTCTGCTCGAAAAACCAACACTATAACACTGATCATATTCAATTCGTTAAGGCCATAATTGGAAGAGTATGTACATTCTTCAACAATGCATTCATACTCTCTGCAATGTTAGTAGTCATTATGTCATACTGTTGACTGGAAAATGAGACATGACTTACCTATGAAACCAAACATTGTTTTGTAAATAGGCAGTAGCATCAGGATATATCGACCTCAATTTGTCTATATGTTTTTTGAACTCGCCGAACACATATGCTTTCGCAATAATATAATACCCTATAAGGAAAACATCTTTCTTACAGTCTTTAAGCTTGTATTTTGATTTGAGATTTCCGTCAATATGGTATGAATAGAAACCATGCTATGCATCGGGAAATATTATCTGTACAGCCTTAAGGATGTTATCATGCTGGTCTAACACAAACACCAAATCGACCATTGATGAAAGTGTATCTCGTAATTTTATTAATAACCACTCCCACGATGCATCATTTTCAGAGTCCTCCATTCTAAATGCAATAAGATAAATTTCATCAAATGTTGCCACTACAAACAAGGTCCATCAGTATGTACCCTTTAAGAAAGTTCCGTCAATGGCAATCATGAGACGAATTAATGAAATAAAACCAAGCACAATAGGGCTAAATGCCATAAAGAAATACATGAAATAATCGTTATTTTCAATTTGTATGTGTGTTATTGAGCCAAGTTTCTCTATTCTAAAACATGGCAGAAATGTGAAAGTAATTGAAATGACTCAGATGGATCCCCGCATGCCAATGCACGTGCTTCTTCTCTAGCTAGCCACGCCTTGCTGTAAGACACAACCACTCTAAACTTTCAGTGTATGTCGTCTTGGATATTTATTAGAGTGTAAATACTACTAGGATCTTGAAAATTGTCCATAACATATTCACCGATAAATCGACTGTTGGCTTGGCAGTGGCCTGGCTATAACTAGTCAATTCGACAAGTATGATATGTTTCAATTCTTTTAACAGACCAATATTCTCCATTTCCATCTGTACTAATTACTCAAATGCACCATTTATATCTGTTGACAACACATTTCGCCTCAAGCCAATTTGATGCAGACTTGGCTACCTTAAACTGAAAATGGTTCCTCAATGCCATCATTCCTAATGTATCTCGTAACTCTTTATTCGAATTGAAAATTTGGCCAACATTTATGGCATCAGAAGCAAAATTGGACATTTCATCTAACAATCAAGAATTAGAATGTGGAATTGGCGGCAAAATGTGAGAAGTTGACGGACCCAGCATATTTGGTTGACACCTCATTGATCTGATTGTCTGACTAGGTCCATGCCCTAAGTTCGTCATTACTTCCGTTTCCTCGTCATAATAATTCCTACTAGGGGGTCCTGATTGTGTTGAGTGGAATATCAGGGCCTTCGCCCTTTATATAAGGCTAAGTATCAAAATATTTGCGTACAAGGTCTTTATTATGCTGACACGAAAAATATCCTCCGTGGAATGTAGGATATTTATGAGGCATCGGTGAAGGCTCTAACGCATCCACGTCAGTCGGTGATTGATGAAAATTCTGGTTAAACTGATTGCTCCCCTACGAAGAAATAAATGGTTGTACGGTTACACTCGAATCGTCAGCCTGAAAAGGAGGAGTACAAGACACCTCATGAACATCAGCAACTATCCTCTCTGTAGTAACGTACAATGGATTGAGAAGTATAGCATATGTAACCACAATACTACTCACAAAAGCTTGTACATCGGAATCATCTACGATATCCACATATATAATGGATTTAGTTTCAGTGTCTTCAAAACTTGTTTTAATATGAATAGTAAATTTGGCCTGATTTATTTGAGTGCAGTTATATATCATGCTTAATAATTGTGAGAATTTGATGTTCTTTGGAATGGCTAAGAGTTGGACTTTTCCATCATAGTATTTTTCAGAACTGTTTGATAATGTAACTTATGATATACCGTGAAAAATTCCAACCGACACAATCTCAGTTATACCTAAAAGGTTACAAAATAATTTTTTATTTAAATTTACTAAAAAAGTTTATTCGTTTAAGGAAAAGTTTAAACTAATACAAATTCATAAATAATTTAACAAAGAAATTACTTATTTCATATTTTAAATTAGTACAAATTCAAAATCTATTTTAATTAATATATCTTATAAATAATAAAAATTCAGAATAATTAGAAAATGCCAAAACTTACCTAAACCAAATTTTAATTTACTAGATATTCAATTAAATTAATTTAAAAAATATTCCTACATAACAATATTAAATCACTACAAATTTAAAAAATAATTAATGAATGAATACAAATGTTAAAAAATTAAATAATAAAACTCACCTATGTGTTTTGTATTATCGTTGAAATGCCTGTTCACCAATGGAAGAAAGAAATGAGGTAATTTTGAAAGTGCACTAAAAAACAGAGAAATGAACTGAATTTATAATGTGAAAAAGTGTACTTGTGCATGGCCTAAACGTGAATAAAAATAAAAAATAAACATTTAAAGTAACCAATATGTTTTTTTAGTAATTAAAATTAATTAAAAAACATTAAAAAAAAAAAAAAAAAAAAACCAGGCTGCGTTTGGGCCTGCGTTGGGTGCATGGCCTGAGTTGAGTTCGAGCTTGTGTGGGAGTAAATTTTATGTAATTTTTTAATATAAAAATTAGAAAAAAAATTATTTTTTTGATTTTTTAAAAATTACAATTTGGTAAATAAAATGTTTCTTTTTTAAAATAAAAATGTTATTTTATTTTTTTATTTGAATTTTTTCTTGCGCACTAGGTCTTGCGCACTCGGTCCTACACGTTAGGTCTTGCGCGTTGGGTCCTATGCTCTGGGGCCCGACTGCAGGAAAAAAAAAATTGTTTTGTTTCTTTAATTTTTTAATAATTCTTTTTTAAAATAAAAATAAAAAAAGGCCAAATTTGTTTTATTTTTTATTTTTTATTTTTTATTTTTTAATGTTTCTTTTGTAAAATAAAAATTAAAAACATTAAAAATTAAAAAAATAAAAATAAATAAACATTAAAAAATAAAAATAATTAAAAATAAAAATTTATTACATGTATATTTTATAGTAAATTTTTTTTTTTTTAATATTTATTTATTAATATTCTCACTAACTAATTTTTAATATATACATAATAATCAATTAATTTTATTTATAATACAATTTATGCAACAAAATTGTAAATTTAAAAAAATCAAAAAAATTATAAATTAAAAAAATTAAAATACATTAAAAGACAAAATACTATAACGGGATATTTTGTTGCGGGATGTATTGTAACACTAAATTGGTCATGAGAGTAAACTTATCTACATTACGTGAAATTAGATTGTTTGATAAGATTAAATTAGGGTTGATCATAATTGTAAACAATGAGTCATAAAAAGTTATTTCTAGAATTTTCCCAAACACAATCTGGAGATTGACTTGCATAATATATTAATGTTTGGGACCAGTTATGTGCAACTACCAGCGGAAGAAATTGAATGTTCTGGCTAAGCTTAATAACAGATTGAGATGCAGCTTAAAAGTAAAACGAGATGCGTAAACAGGGACGGACTTACTTGTAGACAGGGTAGGGCTGTAGCCCGGGTCAAAGTTTTAAAGTTCATCTTTGTTATCTCAAAATATTCATACAAATGAGGATTCATTTTACAAATTGTTCATAATAGTCCGGGGTCAAAATTAATGAAAATATTTAGCCCAAGTGGATTCAAAATCCTGGGTCCGTCCTTGTGTGTAAACATTTCCAGAATTTAGGTATTATGATGGCGACCCTGGTAGTTCACTAGAATTAATGTTCTATGTTTTAATGAAAGAGGGGAAAACGAAATGCTGCAGTAGCTCATTATTCTCATTGATCAAAAGGAAGAAAAAAATTGCTCAAAATCAACACATCAGATTGATATTATAATGTCAACAGCACTTGGTGCACAAGTTCTCAACATATCTCTTGTGGACAATGAATGTGAGTAGATGCAATGAATGCCAAATTGCTGGTTGGTAATAAGTATCGAATTCATTTGATTCCTGTTTCTACAATTTAATATGAAATAAGAGATGAACAAAACAGAGCAACAGAATCAAATCTGAAAACCAATAGTAGGGAGAATATTTCATCACAATTCACAGGAGTAACCTAAGAGGAAGAGAAAGAGGAAGATGCAGCATGCTTTAGAGGCAGAGGAGCAACACATTTACCCTGCAATTGTGCAGCCGATCCGAGACTTTCTTCATCATCTACAGATAACATATCATGAGTATTTCTCAATGCACCATGAACCAAAATCACCACCGTCCCAATAGAGACCCCAATTATAATATTTTTGGTCACGTCCGTTAGTAAAAGAGCAGCAACAGTAGCCAGAAACAGAACAGTCATCAGAAGGCGATCATCAATCTCATACCCATAAACAACTAATCTGTCTTGATCACGTAAGAAATATAGGAGCAGCCATGCAACCGACATGATCATTAAAATGATCAGGGAAATGGGGTTCCAGAGCAAGCTGATGAAGACTATGAACAATATAATGATGGCATAGTTCATGCCAAAGAAGGCACTATTTGCTCGGATTCTTGCAATGAAGTTACCATATGATGTTGGGAGGCTACAAGAATGGATCTGAATCATGTCGTTCCATGGTCTTTGTTTGCCAAAACATGATTGGATCTGTTGTGTTAAGCTTACGATGAAAGATTGGTTCGATGATGCAGGTGTCTCTGTCGGGATTGTTCCATACGTTGTCATTTTCCGGTGATCAACACAAACCCACAGACATACAACGGAGAAAAGATAATTCAAAGGTAAAAGGAGAGATTATGAGTATAATGTAGTTGGTTCCTATTTATTTTATGCATAATAACAAGATATTTCATGTCAATTAGATGATATATTGATGATTGATAAGGACATTATTGATTGAGCATGAGATTTGGATTGAGTACAGTTAAACGAGAGGCACTGGATTTTATTATTTCCTGCCAAAACAGTCTGTGGGAGAAAAGAAAATTAAACCGCTATTTTGGGGGAGAAGCATGCCCGATTATTAATAGCAGTAATCAAGAGCCTCACATAAGAAAAAGCGAAATAAATGAAAGATGAGTACCAAGATAAGGGCTATATATCATAGGTATAGATTAAGAATATCAAAGTAACACCAATTACATATCTGCAAACTTGGTCTACATTAGAAAAAATGGGAAGCGGCATTTCCCAGAGAGGGATATTTTTTACATACGGCCTTCCTTGGAAGTATCACCCTTACTTTTTATTGTCCTCAATTTACTTAATTAAAAAAATATAAAATTATTTATTTACTCTCTAAACATGGCATACAAAAATAACCTTAATCCACCAAACTACTTTTAACTATTTATATTCCTAATCTCTCTGTTAACCCAGTCTACGTTTACATAAGAAAATCACAACTAAATTCAATAGTTTTAAGTTTATGGCACTCGACAACACTAATTTCTGATCTCTAGTGGACCTCTCGGTAGTATTTTAAGTGGATGTTCCAAGTAAACCCATTTTAAATTTTGGATATCCATTTTAATATTCTTTTATTTATTTCATTTAATTATTCATTTATTAATTTTTTAATCTTTATAGAAGAGATTTGTCCAGTGATTTTAGTCTATAGAAACATAATTTTATTTAATATTTTTTTCTCTACATTTTATTACATAATTATCAGAGTAAATATTTTTTCTTAGTTATGAATTTTATTCTAAAAATGTAAATTGGTGTTAATAGAGATTAGGAGTAAAAATAATTACAATAGCTTGGTGGAAAAAGAAATGATTTGGGTACCAAGTTTAGTAATTTCACCTTTTTCTTTGTTTAGTAAGGCTAACATAAAAAAAGGGAATATTTCTAAAATAACCTTATTTTGGAGGTAAATAACTAACTTTATTTTATTCCTACCAATTTAACCAATTTCACAATTTTAAGATGATTTTACCCTTATATAACTATTTACACTTAAAACAATATTAAATAATAAATAAATACTAGTAAATATTATTTTTTATAACAAAAATTATTATAGTTTAGTGGTGAGTGTATTGTCTTATATTCTTGTAACTTCGATTATCCACCATTATATTTTTATTATTTATTTATGATAAACAACAAATTCACAACTTAAATTTATTTACAATAAAATTTATATAAAACTGTAAATTAAAAAATAAAAATATATGAGTTTCATTAAAAAAAATAAAAATATTTGAACTCGAAATTAAACCTAGAAATGGGCTTGCATTCGAGCTCAAGCCAGCTCGAATTCATATCCTGACTTGGGCTCAAATAAATAAATAAAATAAAATAAAATAATACTATTGTTAAGATTAAATTAAGTCTCAAGAGGGATAGAATTCTTACCATTAAGTTATAATAATATATATATATATATATATATAAAGTAATATTTATGTTGTTTTAAGTATAGATAGTTGTACGAGAATAAAATTATATAAAAATTATAAAATTGCTTGATGTTAAGAATAAAGTAAAATTAATTATTTATGCAAATGATCTCTAAAATAATGTTATTTTGAAAATTTTCCCCAACAGAAACAGGGAAAATAAGTGGACATTTTTTTTAGTTATCATCTCGGTGCAATTATATGAAATCTCAGGGAGGCATGTAAAATTACCCTTTTCCAAATACAGTAGTCAGAAATTTCTCGGATCTCACCCAAACATCAACATTTCTCCACGAATGCAATGTGCATTTTTTTTGTTCTCCCTCAACTGGGTAAAAAGTATGCATTATTACTGTCTCAAGGTTTACTCTAATTATTTCTCATCAAGAACAAATATCCGATTACTAGGTACCATCAAACCCATGACATTTGTACAATAGACACTAGTAGAAAGGAAGAAACTTGAACATGAATCTCCAACTGGTTGTTATGGCTTTCACTGATTTGGTGGCAGGATATCCCCTTTATACACCTTCCTGGGTCCATAATAGAATTTTGGCTGCATGAGAGGTACTGCTTCCCCATGGTGATCTTCCCAATACTTCTCCTGCTCAACACAATAAGCACAATTCTTAGATCAATATCCTTGACATTGATGCCCCGAAATAAAATAACCACATGTCAAGCATCAACAGAATCAACCTAGCCAATTCGCATGTACATGACACTCTTAACTAATTTTTAGAATAAAATTTACTCACCAAGAAGAGCAAATTAAGACAAACGTGATCCTAACATGGAGTGGATAACAAGACTCATGAATGAAATGAATAAGAAATAAGTGTGTCCTAGAGATGCTCAAGACAGTGAATGTCATTGCGATTTGGCATAAATTCTTTCAAGGAAGTTGACAAGGCATGCCAAAATGTCAAGATAACAGATGATAAACCATCGGTTAATGTGATTACTACTCGAGATGAAATAGAATTACTAGTCTGAGTTTCACTTCTTAATAAACAACAAAAAAATCATCAGTTGCTTAGCTTGAGAATTTGATGCTTCAGGTAACTAAAATGAAGTTATGTGATGACTTCAAACCGAGGAAAAATCCATTAATTCATGAATAGAAGGCCTAAGTAGGTATCCCCGCTCTTGGAATTTTTAGAACTCTGATCAAGCTTTAGTTGCAAGTATACTAATTGATTTTTGAGCTACTGTACAACCTGTTTGGATGCTGAGAAATGAGAGAAAATCTGTAAAAAAAAACTTTTATTGTAATTCGTATTATATTCTTCTTAATACAATATTACAATTGCTATTTATTTATACAAATCAAATCTTTTGGAATGCTCTGTTTTTACAACTGTTATAACAAAATATACAGCTGCTTCTTAACAATATAATAACTACTAATTCTAAATGATAAGTTAACTACACACTAAACACTTTAGCTGTATCACAACACTCTTATTCCTATGCATTCCTTCCAGTGCAACAGGCAACATTTGCATCACAAGCACTTCAACTATATACTCTATCATCCCCTCTCAAGCTCAACGGTTTGGAATAGACATTGAGCTTGGATCGAAATGCTGCAAACTTAGAATAAGGGAGAGGCTTGGTCAGGACATCAACCACTTGATCTAAGCTTGGAACATAACGAACTTCAATTTTTTTGTTGAGTACTTTGTCACGAACAAAATGGATGTCAAGTTCGATATGCTTGGTGTGAGCATGGAAGACAGGATTCTGAGTTAAAGTAACTGCACTAACATTATCACACCAGATAATGGGCAAGGAAGAAGAAGGCAGTAAGCATAATTCTTGCAGAAGAGATTAAATCCAGGTGACTTCAGCAGACATAGATGTTAGAGCTCGATATTCTGATTCAGTGCTTAAACGAGCAACAACTTGTTGCTTTTTGGAGGACCAAGACACCAAGTTATCTCCAATATATACATAATAGGCACCCGTGCTTATGCGATCATCAAGGTCACAACCCCAATCAGCATCTGAATATGCAATAATCTCTAAGGTACTTGTCTTGTGAAATTGTAAGCCTAATGAAGAAATGGCTTGTAAGTATCTTAGAAGCTTTTTGCAGGCCTGCCAATAAAAAATTGTTGGACATGATGGGAATTGACTAAGCTTATTTACAACAAATGCTATGTCTGGATGAGTGAAAGTAATATATTGTAAACCCCCAATCAGACTTCGAAAAAGCTTTGGATTAGAGAAGAAATTAAAGTCATTTTTGAAGAATTTTTTACTGGAATTCATTGGAACGTTACAGCCCTTGCAAGAAAGCATATTAACTCTATTCAAGAGATCATTAATATACTTAGTATGAGACAAATGCAATCCTAAGTTGGTGGAGGTTACTTCAATACCAAGAAAATATTTGAAGGAACCAAGGTCTTTAAGAGCAAAAGTAGATTCGAGAGTTTTGATGAAAGATTCAGCAAGCTTTGCATATGAACTTGTAACAAGTATATAATCTACATAGATAAGTATCAGCAACAAGGAAGAACATTTTATTTTGAAAAACAAAGAAGAATCTACCTTAAAGTTGGTAAAACCTTATAAGAGGAGATTTTCTGAGTTTATCATACCATGCAAGTAGATCTTGCTTTAACCCATAAAAAGCCTTATTTAATTTGCAAACCTGAGTAAGAAATTTGGAGTTTTGAAACCTTTTAGGTTAAGGCATATACACAACTTCAGAAGGTTACCATTCTAGAATGCATTATTGACATCTAGTTGTCTAATAGGCCAGCCTTTCATGACGGCAATGCTGAGAATGATACGAACAGTGGAAGCCTTAACTATTGGACTAAAGGTTTCAAAGTAATCAACACTAGGAGTTTGATGAAAACCTTTAGAAACTAGTATTGCCTTGAACTTCAAAATCGACCCATCTGCATTATGCTTGATTCTGAACACCCATTTATTCCCCATTAACTTGTACTGAGGCGAGAATGGAATCAATTCCCAAGTTTTATTTTTCAACAAGGCTTCATACTCAGTCTGCACTGTTTGCTGCCATTATGGATTACTTAAGGCTTGTGTGACAGGTTCAAGATCAGATATGTGACTATTTAGAAAGGCCTTAGGCTTAAAAATTTCATGTTTGGCACATGTAATCATATGATATATGTTTATAGATGTGAAATCAAGGTGTGAATGGTTATGATTAGAATGGTTATTAACTAGAGTGTTTGAGGAAGATGCAGTACCTGATGTTGTATTAGAATTGTTGTTTGGAGAAGTTAGAACGATAGAAGTAAGAACATTACATGTTAGGGGAGAAGTGTTGTATGATGTGAATCTGGAATACTCAAAAACTAGAGGAATAATATAAGAAACAGAGTGAGAAGCAGAAGAAGAAGTAGAACTAGATAAATTAAGAGAGAATATTATAAAATAAGGAAACTCGGATTCATTGAACAAGACATGTCGTGCCATATACCTTCCTCCAGATGAATGAAGACATTTGCAACCTTTATGAAGTGGGCGATATCCAAGAAAGACACAATTAGAAGAATGAAGATTGAACTTGTGAGTATTGTGGTATCTTAAGAATAGAAAACAAATGCAACCAAACACTTTCAAGAAGTTATAATCTGATTTGACAGAGTGTAGTTTTTCAAGAGAGGAAATGAATCCGTTGGTAATCTATTTATCAAGAACATAGCTGTATGAACTACATCCTACCAGAATTTTAAAAGAATGGATGCTTGAGATAGTGAGGTAAGACCTAACTCTACTATGTGTCTATTTTTTCTTTCTACCACACCATTTTGGTGATAAGTATGAGTGTATGAGTATCTATAGGTGATACCAAATTGTTTTAGAGAATGAATAAAGACAACAAATTCCCCACCACTATCTGATTGAAAGGTATTAATTTGTTTGTTAAGTTGTTTTTCCATTTGAAGCTTAAAAAGAAGAAAAGTGGGAAAGGCATCTGACTTAACTTTTAAAGGAAAAATCCAACAATATCTAGTATGAGCATCAACAAAGCTAATATAATATTGATAGCCATGAGTGGAAATGGTAGATGAGGGACCCCGAAGATCAGTATAAACTAATTTTAATGAAGTTGTGGTTTTAATATCCGCGATAAAAAAATGCAACTTATGAACTTTACCGCACTTGCATGCATCACAGAAATCAGGTTTCATGATTTTATTTATATGAGCAAATATTTTGCAATTCTTTATTACAGATTCTAAGACATGATTGCTATGATGACCTAGCCTTCTATGTAAAACATTGATGAAACTTAATGAATTTTCTTTGGTAGTAACACCAACAAAAAAGACATTTGATAGATGCTTATTACAATTAGTTTTGATAGATGACACAATATTTGTATTAGAAAATGCTTCAGCATACTTTGGTAAGTTCTGTGTAATAGGTGGACAAAAGGAAAACATTGACATTGATCTTAAGACACAATAATCTATATTGAGTTATGAAAAGTTAAAAGAAGAACCAAGGAGAAGTTTATATAATCCCTTCACAGCAATGCCCCTCATTAGTAACACGTTCCTCTTCTTTCCTTAATCATATAGAAAACACCATGAGATTCAATAACTAGATCATTATCAGTGGTTAACCTTGAGATACTAATCAGGTTTTTGGTTATTTGTGGCACACATAACATATCTTTGAAAATAATTTTCTGTGATGTAAGAGAGCAATTAGAATGCTTAAAAGAGATGGTGGTATTACCAATATAAGTAATTTGCAAGCTTAGGCCATTTCCAATAATCAATTTATCTTTACCAGTGAATTTATAGCTTGTGCTTAGGTTACTGACATCATTTATCAAATGATGTGTTGCTTCAGAATCCAAGTACCATCCTTCAACTATTGCTCCTTCAGCATTTGTCAAGAAAACTGGTTTGCTTCCTTGTGTCTGACTTTGTGTACCAACTAATCCTTAATTCTGTAATTTTTGATAGATGTGTTGATCATGCTCCTGATAATTTTGTTGTTGAGGCTGCTATGGAATGAAATCTTGATTGAATCGATGATAACATAATGCAGTAAAATGATCTGGCTTGAAACAAATCTGGCACATAGGTCTTTTGTTTCCTCGACCTCCAAATCCTCCTCTACTATTTTGATTTGTTCTTCCTCCAATATTAATTTTCCTTCTTCCTTGTCCAATAGGATTGCTAGAAAAACTTGAACT
>JAXCLQ010000013.1:8543435-8583272 GCA_035584115.1 Cedrela odorata | reverse complement strand
AACATAGATGGTGACGAGAGGTGTAAAAGATTTGGGTTTCCCGTGTGGCAGAATCATGTCCCAAAGTAGGGTTCTTTTCCATTTTGTGTACACATAGTCCGCATATTTTTTCCACAGATAACTCGCCATTTCCAACTTATCTGCCCACCCTCTAAAGATACAAAGGGGCCTACTTGCGACGCGGCGGCACGTGAGATACAGAAAACCCCTGCTTGCACTCAGATATATACGAGGGTTTGACTGCCTAACTGCTCTTAAACCTCCAAATATGATTTTTATTCATTTATCAAAATTAGTGTTTTACACAAGCGCCTTCAGTGTTGCGTTAATGCGCGCTCGGGAAAGTTGCTCGAGCGCATCATGGGCGCACTCGTATAGTTGTTGTTTTTTTTTTTTTAAATGTTTATTTTAATTTATTTTGTATTTTAAATTTATTCTTCAATATTATTATTTTATTAATAATATTATTAATGTGAAAAATATTAATTTTGATCGTATAAAAATAAATTATTAAAAAAAAAATGACAAAACCGATTAATTTGGCAAAATTGAGGATATGTGTGTGGGTATAAAATATTATTATTTCGGAAATTTGCACTTTAGGAAATATATCACTTACCTCCTCAAGGTTTTAAATTTTATCACTATTATGGAATCTTTGGTTTATCTTCACTTACCACTCCTACAAGATTGAGCGTTTGGTGGGTCATGGCCACAATTCCAACATTATAGCTAAAACTCATAGACCTTACATGGAGAAAAAGATAAATTCAGGAATCTTTTATGAAATTTATTTTAAATTCTAAAAGACAATTCATTTTTTGCCCCTTAACATAGCATCATAGTAGCCAATTGCTTGGAAAAAATATGCACAACCGTGTTTTTATTTGAGATACCACCATCCCAATAATAATAGAACCAACACATAGCATGTCACGAATTCGAGTTCTCACATTAGAAATTTCGGATTAAATATAAGCAATCTTATCTTATGGTGATTTTATATCCAATTCATTTATAAATATAATAATATAATCAAGTATCTCAGGTTGCATGAACATACAACACACAGAAAGTTGAATGTGTCAAGATATTATCACTAATGGTTTTCCTTTAATCAGGTTCAGTATCCCTTTATCAGCATATTATCTTTTTTTAATTTTTTGGCTCTAGATAATGTACCAGTAGTTTACATGTTGAGTTGTCAGGTGGTACAAAATGAGCAGAGTTCCTTACTTTGAGTAGCCCTTCAATCAACAAACTTGCATAACTGCATCCATCTACTTGTAAAAGAGAAGTATTTCCTTGCTAAACAGAACGTAGAATTTTATTTCCATTTGAGTTGTTAACTTACATATACCACACTACAGCCAGAACAATAATGACAAAGAATGAAGTTGAAAAGAATCTTCTCTTCTGCTTGGTGTTCAGTTCTTTTACAAACAAAAATATGCCAATATGCAGAAATACCAATGGGTAGCGCACCACGGATAAATGCTTAATTAAGAATCCTATGTTTAATACTTTAGCTTGATCCTGCCGGTTTGTCCACCGGAGCAGAGATAATTTCAAGACTGAGATCTCCAACTCCCTTAGCCGGACCGAAGCTGCAACGAGCTGTGTTGTGGAGTTCGATAGCATCTTTTATTTTTTGAAACTGCAAATGGATTTGAAAATAACAAGATGTAATGAAATCATAAAAAAAATACAGATGTACACAAAAGATCCTCTCTGTAAATTAATATCAGTAGCATAACCTGCACACCATGCAAACCAGAGAGATGCTGGCAAGCATCATTAAATTACAGTTCTGCTAATTGTCATTCACCAACTTCTGTAACATTATACAAGTCTCTCTATCTCTCTCTCATGCAAGTTAACCAATAAAACTTCATGTACAGGATTAAGATTTAATTTCATAACAAGGTCCTGAAATATATATTTCATATCACCAATCTCATTTCAATGAGCAAGGTATTCCTAAACCTGAATTTAGTGCCTCAGCCTCTTCTTCCAGATTGTGCTCCAATTATTAGTCACATGGACAAAGATGATAGGATTTTATGTGCTTATATCAATTGCAACTTCACTATGTTCTACAACCCAGAAATCAATTAGATAATAACTATTTCTAGGGTCCAACATACAAAGTTGACCAAGCTAGCTAGTGCGTAAATTAGGAAAGAGTAGAGATAGAAAAACAAAACACTCACCTTAGCAAGGGAACATGAAAACGATTCCAGCTGTCCATGGGCTCCACGATAAAAGTGAAAATAAGGAAGGACCTTCACATTCAAACTTTTGCACATTGGCTTGTTCTCATCAAAATTGACTTTCAGGAATAAAATTTCAGGGTGCTCCTGAGCTGTTTTGCAGAGCTGACAGATCCATTACAAGGCAAAATCAGGAGAAAATAATCACAGTTATTTGAAGAGTAGCTTAAGAAATGGTGTGAGCTATGTACAAATAATAATTTCCTACAACTGTCTTAACTAGAAGCAGATACTGGAAATATTATCCAGAAAAACTACAGATTCTATCTCACGGATTCGTTTATTCGGTTTGTCAAGGTAGAAGTGTAGAAATTGGCAAAATTTAGATCGTTTTAAAAGCATTTGTCAGATGTATTCCTTTACACATAAAACTTGTTTATATCTCCCATAAATGTTTTCTACATCAATATTTCCTGTCAAAAAAATGGGAGGGCACTTAGGACATCTGAGAAAACTAAGCACTCCACTGTGTCGCAGATAGCATCTTAATAATCACTAGAACTATCAATATAAATGAGGTTAGTCGCTGAGTAACAAACCACACATCTCTTGTTATTCAAAGCAGTAACTAAAGGTTTCAACAGCATAATTTCCATCAATATTGCAGAGTATACTAATCTAAACATCAATACTAGTATGACAGTTTACAGAGTCAGAAGAAATTGTCAAGTAACAAAAGAGGTGTTACCTTTGGAAATAATGCCCGGCAAGATGCACACCAGGTTCCGTAAAATTCAACAATGACTAATCTATCACTAGCTTGACTTAAGGCACCCAAAAATTCTTGTGTAGAATGAATGTCAATCATATTTGGCGCATTCTTTTCCCACCATTTTGGCTGGTCAGTTTGAGCAACAGTTGCATGTACCTTAAAGTCAAGCATCTAAAATTTCAGAAAAAGCCATAAAAAATGAAATAAAAAAAAGAAATTATTGGCCATTAGCATGGTACAGAATCCTAACAAAACAAATTTTCTTCACAAAGTATCAAGAAATGAGTGCAGTGACACTGAACTTATGGAACAGTAAATTGAGAAGTGAGGAAGCTATCCACTGAAGACAATCATAACAATGCATGGATGGAGTCTTCAAATATTATCACCAGGTGAAACCCTTTCCCATCAGAGGTGATATGCCAGTTATAATAACTCCAATTAAGCATGTGCCATTGATAAATGACTTTGTAAACACTGAGGGATTCCAGTAGCAATGTGTAAAAATAATAGGTGGCGCACATTTTGGAGAAAGCAAAACCCTTTAAAGCCTAGCTCAGAAAACTATGGTGTTTTATTTTTTACTTAAATTAGTTTAATGTTTCAATAACTGTAATCAAGCCAACATTTAACCTCTACAAAAAGGAAAATTTTTGCCAGACAAAGTTGTAAAATTCCTCTATAGGTAGAAGCAACAAGCCAAAGACATTATTTTGATTTATGCATTTCAACCAGCCCAACCATTTGGTACTAAACACAAGTGAAAAAAAAGATATATAAAAAAACAATGCAGTAATCACTCCCATGCACATGCAAATGCATTTCACAAACTGACAAGTCAAAAAATTTTGATTTATGTTTTTCAAACAACCAGGAAGATCAAACTAAGAGTAAGGCAGATAAAAAATAGACATACTGAGGCATTTGTCTCAATTTTTGAGTCAGATGTGAAAAAAAGAATCAAATTAGATGTGTACAAAGGTTAAAAATCTTTCCCAGTGACTCCAAGCAAAACCGGTGTTCATAATAGATTATACTATCAAATTAGATGCTTTAAACATGAGCTAAGCCTAAGGACTCCAAACCAAAATTTTTAAAGTGAAGAAAAAGAAGCAGAAAAATTATAAATTAGTCCCAAACCTCTCTCAATTATCATAACATTATACTATAGGATTCTAAAATTGACAAATTGATCGACTCTGTTTCCCATCTTTCTATGCAGAACACGATGTCGTTCGTTGGTAAATTTTTCTGCTTATATTGCTAGTACTTCCTCTTTTTTTTTCTTGATTTTAGAGTGATTTTGGCATTTTGCTTTTAAAATCACTCTAGTACTTATTTTGCTTGTGTTTAATAAACGGATTCATAGTAAAAGTTGATAATCAATCAAGTTTACCAAAAGGGTTATCCCAAGTTCAGTGAAACAGACAACAAAACTCCTAATTGCCATATAATATAGCAAAAAAAAATAGTTCCAAGAAATGGGTCCTCAAAATCTCCAGACATTTTCCCATCTCTGGAACAAAAAGAAACACAATAAACATTGAATTAAACGCCGAATATTGAACAAAGGACAAGTAGTTTACCTTGAATGAGACTAATTGCTTCCTGGGTTTCAAAGAAAGCCGAGCAAGACCAGCAGAAGAAAAATAAGGAAGAGGATAGATTCTCTTATCTAAAATTTGATTGGGCGGCAGAACCAGTTGGGGAGTGGAGGCAAATGAGCCGAGAGCCAAAGAACACGGAAAGCGAAGTGACTGAAATGAAGATACCCGAATAACATCTGCCATTTACAGATTGCTCAGGAAGAGAAACAATGAAAGAACACAAATAGAAACAGAGTAATCAAATTTATTTATAGAATTTACAAGGAAGGAAAAATTGATTCAACTACATAAGGTCAAAGGGCACACGGGAGAAAAAACTCAAATTTGGTTGAGTTACTGTTGTGTTTTGTGTAAGTAAATGATGAACCAACGAAACTTCAGTCTCGTGTTGGAACTGGCCACTGTGTCTGCGAAGGAGAAGATATTAGATCGTACGAAGAATATGTGTCGTCCACGTGTAAGAGACAAGCGACAGATATCGTTGTAATTTTCGTTGAGCGTTTTGTAGCGGTTGGCCCGACCGGTTACCCAACCTATTTAGTTTTGAGGCCCTGTTTGGATGCTGGCTTTAACAAGGGTTTTTTTATTTTTTTTATTTTAATTACACTCTCAAATTAAAATTAAAATTTTTCTTTCATTCTTATTGTGATCCCAAATTATCAAAATTATTTCAACGAATCTTAAAATCCTTGATATAGCTATCTACAAGTTAGAAGAATTGTCATAAATCAAGAAAATTTAATTTTCATCATTGTTAAATTTCAGTTAATTTTCTTTTTCTAAAGAAAATATTTACATTCATAAAAATAAATAAATAAATAAATAAATAAAAACAACGCTCTTGCGTGAAGCAACTGTTCCAAACAAGGCTTAGCGCTAACTGGCAAATCAGATGAACTTTCCACGGGAAATTGTTGACGATACAAGGCTATTGAATTTCTGGATTATAAGAATCACGTTTGTTCAAATGAAATGATAGATTCATTCAAAACATAAAAGGCCAAAGAAAGTTATTAAGAGCATTCACAATCACAGCTGGAGATTGGAGGGAGGAGGCTAGAAACTGCCAATTCCTTCTCAATCCCACCTAACAATTTGCCGAAAGCTAAAAGTTTTTTCGTTTTGCCTTCCTTATTTCTTCCTCCAAAGTTCATGAAAATTAGAGAAACAAAATATGAGCCACATTTTAAATTCTGACGAGTGGCAACCAAAAATATCAAGGATGGACGCCTCCAACAAGTCTGTGCCCTATTTATGACCATAATTACACTAAACTCTATAGCAATTTGAGGTTTTCAAGCATACCTCAGACATTTAAAACAGATGGTCATTGTGGGCTCAGTTATACCAAAGTTCCCATCCCAACCACATGTTTTAAGAACTAGAATTTAGCAAGAGATTCTTTTCCCACTTGATTGATTGTCCTCTACTGGAACTAGCAAGGTTTTCCATCATTCTAAAATCCAGAATTAATGATGATTCTAATATTCAGATGAAAGCAACTTTTACCAATCTAAATTCCTATTCCTAAGTTCAGACATTGGAAGAATCCAAAACACAGAATCACAAGAAGATGAGAGTTGGGATATCAACATCACTTTTTTGTTCCAACCCAACAAGGAGATGACAGTCACCTTTGAGTAACATGAAGTTTTGTCAAGAGTTTTAGTCCCTCTTAATATAGATTTTAATGTTGCTTCAAATTCAAGTGACAGTGAACAGCACAACAAAGAGGATTGATTCACAAGGCAGCATCATAACAGCCCATAGAAAGATTGTAGATGCATGCACAAATCAAACACAATTTAAGAAAAAGTAACCAAATTCTACTCTCAATTGTTGAGCATATTTAATTGGTAACATCCCTGCTTGACATGATGAATACCAACTGAATTTAAATGCACACACTACAAACCCACCACCCACCACACAAAAGAAGTTTTGTAGAGACTGGCCTTCAATCAAAATGACCAAATGACCAAATGACAAATAACTCAAACAGCCTTTGTTCAACTTAGGTAACCAAGAAAGTTTATGTGGATGTATATCAGTAGTCGAGAATTGCACCAAGCTTGTTAAATTGGATGTCCAAGCTAATAAAACATCTCAGTTTAGCAATAATTAGTATATTTTAATTCCATAATGCATGAAATAAGCAATATATACTCTTTCCTCAATCACACCTTTTATTATCACATTCGACAAAGTCAATGCATCTTTACATGGTTTCATCTCTATACATCACATAGATAGATGAGATACTCAAAGAAAGCTTATGTCTTAACGATCCGTGAACCATTTGTTGCATCACTAAGTGTAACAGATCAATTCAAAATTTTCAGGCTACTGGAGAGTATAAACAATCAGGCATATGCCACAACCAGATATCCAACTGGAATTGGATATGCAATTGTGTCTTGGTCTTGGTTACATATTTTGCATGTAACCAAAAAGAAATTTCCACATTAATCTCCACTTATCCAATTGCTACTGTAATTCTATGTCAGAGAAACCACGGCAAGGTTGTAAAAATTACAATTCAGTGAACATATATCAAAGAAAAAATTAGAGCCAAGCCAATAGAAGGAATATTATTACAAAAGCAACATGCATGACTCAGCAATCTAATGGGATCCCAAGATTACTAATAATTTTACCTTTTTAGTCTGCCTAATCAAACCCACACTGAAGACCATCCAGGTCAGTGAACATCAAACAGCTTTGTCATAGCATAATCATGCTCGCTTCTTTTCCATCCTTGGGCAGCAGAGTTCAGTTTGGGCATACTTACAGACATATTTATTAAGCACTGGGCAAAAGAATAGTTGTGGGAAATAATGCAGATCCATTATTTGGAGCACCTTGTATCTTGAGAATTGAAGTAATTAAGTTGTATATCTGAACATTCTCAAAGGAAGGTACCTTCCTTCCCCTCGCAAACTGAGGACCGTGTCCAATAAAGATGGTCCTCATGGAGAAAACTGCATTGTCATACCCGTGTGCTCCTCCGCATTCATTTCTCTTTGCCCTCTTCTGCTCCACCTTAAAACCCTCTTCAATCAACCCAATTATGGGCGGAATCCTATCGCTTGCCGCATAATGTAACCGACTAGGGAGCTCCTCCTTAAGATACACTTTCAAATTCTTCCCATTCTCAACTTTCCCTGACTTCAACCCTTCATTCATCTTTTCAACAATATCAGACGGATTATAACCAGCAGGTGGATGAATTGCAAGCAATGGACTGTAAGATTGAACCCACTCTGCTGGAATTTCTATCCAAGAAGCCAAATCATCTAAGAATATCAACTTCTTATCACATGTACCAACCATTCCATGATCACCAACCATAATAATGTTAACATCCTCAAAAACCCCTCTTTTCTCCAAACCATCAATCAACCTCCCAATCATTCTATCAATCCTGCCAACCGCTTCAGTTATTTCCGGATCATCAGGGCCAACCTTGTGACCTTGATGATCAGGATCCTCAAAATACAAAGTCATAAAAACAGGAATTTCACTACTAGGCAAATCAAAATAATTCAAAACAGTATCAACTCTCTCCTCAAAAGGCACAGAGCCATTATAATCCATACACAAGCCTTTCAGACAATTCCAAGAACCTTTCTTTACCTCAGAACCAGGCCAAAAATAACTAGCAGCCTTTAGGCCATGATTGACCACAGTCTCCCACAGTGGCTCGCCTAACCACCACTTGGGCTCATGACTTGCCATAGTAAAGGTATCACCAGTGTAGGGGTCGACAAAATGGTTATTAATAATGCCATGAAAAGCCGGATATAGACCAGTAACAATAGAGTAATGATTAGGGAAAGTCAAAGTAGGGAAAACTGGAATCAAACCCATATCAGCTTCAGTCCCGTTGTTGATCAAACGGTGGATGTTAGGCGTTGGGGTCTTGAACTGGTAACCGAAACGAAACCCATCTGATGAAATCAGGAGAACAACCGGTTTATCCAATTTCTTGAGAGAACGAGCAGTCGCATCGAGGGAAGATGATGCTGAAGAAGAAGAAAAGAATAGAAAAGCGAATGCAGCGGCTGCAGAGAGAGCAATGCAGGTGATAAGTAGAAGAGCGATGAAGAGGATTGTTGTGGATGGTTTTTGAGGAGGATTCGATGAAGGGTCTGAAGAATCAGTGTTGAAAGAAAGAAGAGCTGTGGATTGGTTTGTTGATTCTTCTTCTTGTGTTGATAAAGGTATAGGCTTTGTTGAAGTCAACGAATCAGAACCCATGATCAAAACTGGGTTCTCTTCTAAACTGAGAATTCTGAAGCTAATATTGATATGGGAATGTTTTCTTATGGAGATTGGAGTAAGGTGCAAGGGTTTTGTTTGGAGGAAGAAGAAGGTGGTTTCGTTGGCAGGTTGCTGTCGCCGACTGACTGGTTGGAATTGGAGTCTAAACTACGATAAAAACTGTCTTTTGTTAAATACGACGCACGACTGTGAACGACTTCATTGAATAAAAGTTTCGAAGATGCAATTAATGGTCTGCTTCCTCTCTAAAAATTGCTTTAAAAAGTGTTTTAAACGAGTTTATTTAGATTTCATTATATAAATATATATATATATATATATTATGATCCACTAAACAAATTTGTCCAAGTGCTTCGTCTCTTGCTCGTGGCATTGATTTAGGATCTCAATATACATTTATCTTATACATTAATATGATATTAATAGAAAATTTTAATCTATCATTCGTATATGTGAAACATCCTTGTACATTATGCATGATGAAATTTTTGACCTCTTCCTTGTTATTGAATTGTTACCATATATATTTTAGATAAAATGAAAATTCTATAAAAATGCACAACAAACTTATCAAGCAAAACTATTTGCTGAACACCTTTATTGAGCATATTCTTTCACTAAAAAGTGACCAAAATTAGAAGCTTTGATATTCTTAGAAAATAAAAAATGAAAATGAAACTTTTATAAATATAAACATTTAAGAAACAATACTCCTATATCTATAAAATTAGGGAACAAAATTTATATTTCAACTGACGTGGCACCAATCAATGACAATTATATAATTATTTACTTTTTATATCATTAATAATATAATAATTGTTAAGTGTTTTTTGTATTAATTAAGATATAAATTTTGTATTATAATTTTTATGTAAAGTATGAGTTGTAGTAAAGTGTATTATCTTGTAGTATGAGTTGTATAGATAAAGATGATGAGTCATCCAAGAGTGATGTGACATAAAATATTGTAATAATGTATGTATGAGGTGTAAAGTAAGACAATAATAAATGTGAATGTATTAGAATGGTGAGTCACCATTCTAGAGTATTCCTTGTGTACCTATATAAGGATACATTTGGTTTGTAGTAAGGCATTCAGAGTGAGAGTCGAGTCGAGTGTTAGTAACCTTTGAGTGTTTAAGTCTTTGTAATATAACCTTTCAGTTGCTAAGCTTGTAATGTTTATCTTGTTCTAATAATACAATCTTTCATCTTGTTTGTGTTAATGTTTCATTTTGGTAACAGAACTTTAGTTAATTTCATTTTGATATCAGAGCCAGTACTTCCAAAATGAGTGTTTCTTCTTAGAATTTTTTTTCAGTCGTTGTGATAGAGTATGCTCTGTGGTTGCCGCTAAGATGGATCTTTCACATCAGAAATATTGCAAGTGTTTCTAGACAAAAAAGGGAGTCTTTCAATTATAGAAATCCTTGAGTCAAGTAATATATAAATCAAAACTAAATTTGATCTTAGTAGGTGTGGTGCCCGTTTGAAGCCAAGAGGGTGTGTTTAGAGGTGTATCACCAAAAGGAATATTTTATCTTATTTATATTTTCTCCTAGAAATTAAGACCTTGTTATAGGCAATCTAGGATTATGGATAGCCTAGAGATTTCAAAACCTGAAACACAAACTTCTAGTTTAGAAAACTTATCATCTAGCTCTTCTTCTACCACAAACTTCCATCTGGAAGTACAGATTGAGAGAGATCCTAAATAGATTCAACCCTTTTATCTAGACCCTCTGAATCCGTATACATTCTATGATATAAATATATTTCTAGCATCTGTCAAGTCTGTAGTTCCTTCTTGTCAACCAAAATTAAAGTCTGTCTATAAGTCTTCTGAAGTTCTTGTACAATATATTTCTTCTTATTCTAAAGAAACCTATCTTCCTATAGTTTTTTAGAGTGAAATTAAAATATATAGGAATGAAAGTTACAAGGGAATTCATCTGGGTGCAATCAGAATAGGAATCCAACCCTTGTTTCTTAGAGGCAAAAAAGTCACTTGTTTCCTAGCCCTTCTGGATACAAGATGGCACTCTTTTCAAAAAGTCTCGATCTCTGCTGTAGAAGTTGGTCTTAGTAATGGTTACATGGTTATTCAAGTAGAACCAAACTTTATCCTAAACCTTGAAAAGCCCAACCTATCAAATAACATAAAAATCATGATCCAATTGTATGGATTAGATATGAACCCAAATGAGTCAGCTTTGGCAGTCCACCATACAATGACCTACAAAGTCCAAACACATCTTTTCTCCATGAGTCACATGAATATTCCAGTCACTAGATTGGTAGGAGAAGAACGTGTGGTTCAACCTCAGACTTTCAGAAAAATAAGTTCGTATTTCTACCAAAATGGATCAATGATTATGAGCAGAGCAACAAACCACTTGTAGAGCAACAGAGGTGTAGTTTCTCTTGGAAGAACTTCAATATCTTTTCCAAGAGAAACTACACCTCTCTATCCTTGTGAGAGATGCCAGCTTGAAAGAAGAAAACTTGCAGATAAAGCCAATCTTGCTTTTAAGCAACCTCCCTACATTAAGTTCACATTATCCTAAGTGTGCTCATGAATTATTGGTTTGATAAAAGGCATCCTTCTTTTTCCATCATCATCTTTTTTCCAGATGTCTTTCAGTTGGACTATGACAATAGTACTGTGGGTAATCTGAAAACCTTCATGTAGCCTTAAGGTAATGATATCTTCAAATAAGGGACCGAAGAGCCTATCAATTCTCCTTTTGCATATCTTTTGTTTCGATGGATGATATGGAGTTCGAATAATATGGCAGCAGGATACAGGTTAATCCATAACCAGTATATATAGTAAGTTGTAGAGTTTCCTATACGTATCACATAATGTCCCCAATTGGTTTCTTCATCGATAACACAGTGGAAGAATTTATGAACTTGGAAGACTGTCTCATGCATCTAATGAATGTCGGGTTGAGGATCAAACATCTTATAGTAACTTTCTTCAGATCTTAACATGTATTTAATCATTGCCAAAAGTCTCCACAATCTTTCAGTTACCGGATTATGATAACCTGGATAACTTCGAAAATCTGTAACTAGGTCGAGCACCTGTTTTCTAAGCTCCAGAGGTAGATCTGCACAAACTTTTGTGAGATCATATTCGTAAGAATCTTCTTCTTCTTTGAACCACCTGCTCATAGGAAGTGTTCTAGAGCTTGAAGCCATGATAATGGTTGAGAATGGTCTGGAGAAGAAATCTGCAACTGTGTTGGATTCTCTTTTGATGTGCATGATACTAAATTTGAATTTGGACAAAGATTCTGACCACCTTGTTAGCTGAGGATCAGGAATTTCTCCTTCTTTTCTCTTTAGCAAACCTTAAAGATATTTGTAGTCTGTTTCAACTACAAATAAACCGAGAGAAAGAAAGAACTGGAACTTTTTTATTCCTTTAACCACGGCTAGAACCTCTTTCTTTGAAGATGGGTAATGCTGCTAAGCTTCTGAGAACTAGCTAGATTTATATCCACAAATTCTCCTGTAGCCATCCTTATCTTCAATAAGTATTACACCCCAATAATTATTACTTACATCAGTCTACAATATGAGTTGTTCTATGTCAGGAATCTTTAAAGGAGGAAGAAAAGAACACATCTCCTTTAATTGCTTTACTGAATCTGTCACTTCTGCCGACCAAGATAAAGCTTGCTTCTTTAAGTATCTTGATATCTTACATGTCAGCTTTGTAAGGTTTTAGATGTGGTCTGCAGCATAAGTAATGATTCCTAAGAATTGTTGTATCTGTTTTCTACTTGACAACTCATCAGGAAATTGAGATATCTTCTCAGTAATGTGTGGCTGAGGAATGATATGGATATCTTTAATGTGCAACCCCAAGAAATCAATTTCTTCGAGTCCAATCTTCATCTTTGTCTCGGATAATGCCAAACCATACTTGAATGTCAGTTCCTTAAACTGTTAAAGATGCTTAGCATGATTTTCTGCATTGGTACTAAAGATTAGAGCATCATCAATGTATATTAAGCAGAATTCTGATATGGGCCTATAGACTTCATCCATTCTATGCTGAAATTCTGATGAAGCATTTTTTAATCCGAATGGCATGACATTCCATTCATAGTGTCTATGTGGAATAATGAAAGTTGTTTTATGCATGTCTTTATCTCTTATGCCAATCTACCAAAATCCTAACTTCATGTCAAACTTTGAGTTGATTTTTGCAAATGTTATCTTCTTCAATAGATGAGTTCTTCTAGGTATTTGATCCCTAATATCTTGTAGGCAATCATTAAGCTTTCTGTAATTAATAACAAGTCTTTTCTTTCAAGTCTTTTCTTTCCACGGACCTGTTCTAAATGCTTGTTGACATAGAATGCTGGTCTGGCCCATTGAGACTTTGAGGGTCTAATAAGTTTAAGATCCAACAATGCCTAAATTTCCTTTTTGCACTGTTCTTCATCATGTGGCATTTCCGAATGTGATACTGTCTGATGCAGCATGATCCATTGATCTTTATATGGAAGAGAAACAAAGTGTTTTTCTCTTGACCAATATCTATTGGGTACATCAGCACAACATTCCAATAGTTCTCTGTATTGGACTTCAAACTTTTGAACTAGCAAAGTTTGGATTGTGATTTTGCCTTTATCACCCCCTCCAAAGATGGATTTTTGTTCCATCCATGGAATCATAAAAAGATGATCCTTCTAGCTTATTGAGTCAACAATGGTATATGCAAAACCATCATGATGAAAAGTATAAGGGGCAATAAGGGAAAGGAAATCTGTTTCCAATAACAAATCTTCATATGTTTGGTCAAAAGTAAAGAAACTATGCCTCTTTCGAAAAGGTAAGACATAAAGTTGCATGGTGTACTTTTGACTGTAAAACTTATCTTCACTAGCTGTAGAGAAACTAACAACAGTAGGGATATGGAGAGATTTGGGTAGGCATTTGCCATGGTTAATAGAAGAAACTGCTCTTATGTCAATTAAAGCAGTAAGAGTGATTTGATGGTTATCCGATGCTTTGAGAGTACTTTGACATATGGTCTGAATACCAGTCCTGTATTCATCGTAAGATCAATTGGAACTTCCTTAGAAACATTCATGATAAGTTCATCTTCATCATCTTCTGATTCCTCATAAACTTCTGACTAATAATCAAGTGTCAACATGGCATTTCTAAGAGAAAATATAAATCAGATAAAATCTTCCTTTTGGTGATACAACCCTAAATACACCCTTTTGGCTTCAAATGGGCACCACACCTACTAAGATCAAATTTATCTCTGATTTATATATGACTTGACTCAAGGATCTCTATAACTGAAAGACTCTCTTTTTTGTCTAAAAATACTTGCAATATTTTTTATGTGGAAGATCCGTTTTAGCGGCAACAATAAAGCATACTCTATCACAATGACTGAGAAAAATTCTAAGTAGAAACACTCCTTTTGGAAATACTGGCTCTGATACCAAAATGAAATTAACTAAAGCTCTGATACCAAAATGAAACATTAACACAAACAAGATGAAATATTGTATTATTAAAACAAGACAAACATTACAAGCTTAGGAACCAAAAGGTTATATTACAAAGACTCAAACACTCAAAGCTTACTAACATTCGACTCGACTCCCACTCTGAATGCCTTACTACAAACCAGAGGCATCCTTATATAGGCACATAAGGAACACTCTAGAATGATGACTCATCATTCCAATACATTCACACTTATCCTTATCTTACTTTACACCTTACATATACATTATTACAATACTTTATGTCACATCACTCTTGGATGACTCATCATCCTTATCTATCGAAATTTTAGAGATTAACATTAAGAATATAATTTTGATTTTATGTAAAGATAAAATATTTCAATTTAAAATAAATTACAAAAATAAATTGATTATTTATCCAAACAAAATGATTATAAAATTAGAACCAACCATTTAAAATATCTAAATACATCTTAGCACGACAAATTAATAATATGTTTTACATTATTTTTTAAATTTTAATTTAATACTTATTTTAAATATACTATTGTTAATCAACAATGTTTTCGAATTAAAGAATAAAAATCTTACCAATTCACCTAATTTTGTTTTTGTAATGTGTGTGATTCGCGTTCTCAAAAATAAGTGAAGGGATAGTAATGATTATGTGAGTGAAGATTGATACAAATGACTAATAAAGTTTAGAATCAAAATTTATTTTGTAATTAGTCTAGTTACCTAATTAAATTGGATTTTTTTTTAAATAATCACTTTTATTTTTTGTTTTACTAAACTAGCCTTTTTCATAATTCTTTTATGAAATAAGTCAAATATACTAATTTTGAACAAAATTACCCTTAAATCTACAAAACTACACTTCTAAAATCTAGTTAAAAACATTCGTACGACGCACTTTATCTAAAATCTTTGCAATACATAGAGACTTTACATTTGAAGATAATATTTGAAAAATGTTTTGTACTTTGAATACATTTAATTACAATTTTAAAATATGTGTATTTTGTGGTGATTTGATGCGGATTTAATGGATTGGTTAGAATTTAGTGTCATCGAAACATAAATAAATGTGACTCTGGCGAAATGTGAAAAAGAAATTTCGGTCATCCCACCCCTTACTTTTGCTCACACCTTGGTGTAACTAAAACTAAGTCCATGGGTACTATTTTTAACGTTTTTAAAATTTTTTTCAAAATTTGTAATTTAAACTTTTAAAATATTACATTTTAGTCTCTAATTTTTTTGAAATAGTCTAGTTCAATCCTATACAATTGTTTTTATTATAATCTCTTATTTATTTGATAAATAATGAAATTGTTTTAGTTTAATTGTGTCAATTTTTGAACGTTTTACATTTTAATCCATACTCACCGCACTTTGTAAATCTTTTAATTTTGTCCTCTGAAAATTCATATTTATTTATATTATTTGCAAATGTTAATAATATTGTGTGGTATTCTATCACAGCTATAGTTGTTGTTGTTACCAGGTGGGTATTGAAAAATTTTATCGAATGAAAAAGAGAAATATACCGATAAAATGAAGATCCAACCAATGCGTGTGCCTAAAAATATCAAGTTTAACCTTACTTTACAACACCTTACATATAAATTGAGCATAATACAACATTAAAATAAAAGTGTTATTTAGAGAGTATACATACTCAAGCTTTGTACCTAAATGCCAGCGGACATTACAAATAATTTTGATCTTAAGGCTTTTTTGAGTACAAACAATGATCATCTTGTTAACGTGAAGGGTTATTTTTCGATGTTGATTAGTATGGACCGTATAGTTGCTGAAAATCCTATTTATGAACCTAGCATGAAAATCGGTAATATAAGTGGTAATCAACACATGTTTACTTCTTCTGGTGAAAGTAATCAAGTTACTTCATCTATAATGCAACCAACATATCAATAGGAAATTAACACTCAACATTGCTCTCAATCTGTGTATCATTTAATACTGCATTTCTCTCCACTCAGCACAACGAAAATGATTATGGTAGATATTCTTCATATCACAACCCTAATCCTACAATCGATTATTATAAAACTGAACTGATCATTTAAGAATCAATCTAGCACAAGACAACTGATGAAGTAATTGGTGTTCTTGCTTATCCAAGTCGGAGAAGTAACGAAAGTATTTGTAAATATAAAATTCTATTAACATCAACTCATACAAACATGTTGCGTCCAATTCTACCGTTGTTCAACACGACGAAGGTCGATGCATTTTCAAGTTCTTCATCCGATGATATATGTGTTGAACATATATACAGTAGTAAGCAATAATTATACCATAATTTGAGTATAATGGCATTGAAGAAACATTTTTCAGTTCAAAATTTCAAGGTCCACAATAAATTGATTAGAGATAAAATGTACTATTGATAGAAGTAAGTGGCGAGTTTGAGTAATTAAGATTGGTACGAATGCATATTTTTGCATTACTTAATTAGATACATTATCGAACTGAATTATTAGAAGATAGACATCGTCAAGCAAGTGGTTGACTAATTGAAAAAGTGGTAAAGGATAAATTTGCATACACTAGTAAGATTTACACTTCTGGAAACATTCAAGGACATACAGAAAGAATACGAAGTGCATATGTCAAATCGAAAGGCTTAACTTGCTAAAAAAGCAATATGTACGATGGTTGTTAGAGATCCAACATAATCATTTGCTAAATTGTCATGGTACTGTCATGTATTGAAAGATAGAAATCCAGGTACAAGCTTATTGATTTTTTCACTTTTGCATTTGCTAATTTTGGGTTTAAATTAACATATTCCTATCTCTCTTGCCTAGGTACAATCACCAATATTGAAACGGATGACAACGATAATTTTATGTGTTTCTTTATAGCCATTAATGCATTGATTTGGGGTTTTAGTTCATCTATCCGATCGGTTATTGTCATTGATGACACCTTTATGAAGGGGACATGTAGGGGAACTATATTTATCATGGCTGCTTTTGATGGAAATGATCAAATTTATTCTTTAGTTTTTAGGGTTGGAGATTCTAAAAATGACACATCATGAGAATAATTTTTCTCAAACTTAGAGAAGCACTTGGAGTATGTTCAGATTTAGGGTTTGTATCAAATTGTCATAATAGTATCGAGAAAAGGAATTCGGGCAGTATTTCCTGAAGCCTTGCATGATTTTGTACGTACCACGTCCAAAAGAATGTGAAGTCGAGATTTAAGTTGTAATTATGAAAGGCAGATGCATTTATGCTGAGGTATTTTCTTGCAGCGAAGGTGTGTTGAGTAAGCGAGTTCAATAAATATATAGCAAAATTACGAGTTATGCATGCATAAACTGCGAACTATTTGTAAGCGAAAGTTGGATTTTACAGATGTGCACTATTTCATTATTTTGTCTGAAGATATGACATGTTGACCACGAACATTGTGAAAAGTATTAATTCATTGTTAAGAGATGCATGAACCCTTTCTATCATTGCTTTGGCTAACTACATCTGTTCTATTATGCCACATTGGTTTTGTGATAGAAGATAGACAACTGCTACATCTAACACTTACCTAATTGATGCAGCATAGAAAAATGGCCAACAAGTAGACAAAGTTAACGCGTACAGTGACAATCTATCCAATGTCCCATTTTGTGTTTAAAGTTAGAAACGAGGACAATCACTCAGTTGTAGATTTGTTGAAAAAAAAACATGCAGTTACTAAGTATTTTATCTACAACAATTACTATGTCCGTCAATGAGATATATTTGAGGTAATTACAACACTCTTTGTTCGCATTATTACATAAATAATTCACTTGTAACGGCGTACACGAATTCCATTTACCCTGTTGGTAATAAGTGTGAGTATATGATCCCAAATGAGGTACATGCCATTGTAATTAAGTCACTGATAGAATGTTTGTACCGGTCAACCCAGAAAATAGCGAATGTTGTTGGTACGAGAAGATGTTGTTCTAAGGACGTGCTTTCGTTACAAACAAGTTAACTATAATCAGAAGACATGTCGAAATGTAATTGTTCCTCTCATTGATTAAATGTGATGTAACTGACACATATATTTATAATTTCTTTATTTTTCTTGTTGTTAATGTGGATCTTTTTATTTAATGCTATTAAAAGATTTTGATTTTTCTTTTTATTTCTTAACGAGTATGAATATTATATTTAAATTATTGTTGTTTAATAATAATATAAAGAAAACTTGATAATTTACAAAACAACGTATTGTATGATATCTTGTAATAAAATGTGTGGATTATAAAAATATTATCATTATTTCTTAAACAATAGTATTGTATGATATATAGCACACTTAAATTAAATTAAATAATTTGACACCATAAAAGTGAAGCTCAAATTGTTTAATTAAATTGTTTAACAGAAGGGTGAGAGTTACATCAAATTGGCTAATTAAAAATTTTAATTAAATTATGTTTTGTATACTAAATTGTTTAATTTTCTTGATTTGTGTCTTCTAAACGAAGAAGCATTTTGTTTTTCTTGTACAGTCATAGATGAAAATATAAACAATAAAAATAGCCGATCCACAAATGCGTTATGGTCGTACGTAAAGTCAAATGGTATGTTTAGTCATAAATACTTAATATATTTGTACATAAACACACTACCACCGGTCCCCCATATTTGATAAAGTGTACCATTCATAAGCCACTCATACGTTAAAAATTTTAGTGATGTCCTCTAAATCTAGCATCGCCCTGTATACAGGAGCTTTCGGTCACCATAAGTGGCTTCCTCCACTTTCGATCACCAATTTTGCATTTTCCACATTGTTTTCCCATTTTTCACCAACTTCTAACAACTTTTTGACAAAATATTTCTGGCATCAGTCTCCCCAAACACCAACAAAACTAAATTAAAAATAAACAAAGTGCAAATCAATAATACCAAAACATACCACACTTATTCAAACAAAATATCATACCACTTCTTCAAACAAATTTTTAATTATTTCGACCATCCAAGATCATCTTTTTCAGCAAAATTATAACATAACAATAATGAAAATATACATGCAATAAGTTAAAACTAAACTATCTAAATCAAAAAAATTGTGTGGCCATAAAACACTTTAAAATCAAGCAAAGAATGAGGAAATACACTAGAAAATCAAGCAAAGAATGAGAAAATGAACTAGAGAGAAATGGAAGGGTTTGTTTATGTTTTTGGGTATAGGATTATTTTGGCCAATTGTATATTTTTATGATTTGGTTAGTATTGGAATTATGAAAGAGGTTGGCTACTTTAGAAAATTTCCCAATTAAATTTGATTATCTAGTCTGAGTTACAGTTAACCGTTCTCTTCTTCTCCTTCCTCCTCCTCCTGCAATCTTCTCGCTCTCTCTACCTCTGCTTTATTTCCTCTCTTCTATAAAGAAGTCTGTAATTTTGACTTTGATTTAAACTGATTCGAATCAGAAAGTGAATTCAATGGCGAACTTAAGCCTGGGAGAAGCGCACAGAAGAATCATAGATTACTTAAATCGCTTCTCCGACGCCGTTTCATCACAAGACGTTGCTTCTCTCAAGCAACTCCTCTCTCTCTCCTCTAATTCCCACTCTCTCCTCTCCCTCGCCGACTCTCTCAACGTCTTCCAGGACGCTAACAGATTGGTCATACAATCCGATAAGTACTCTCAGTTTGGAGATATTACAGTTCCGCTTTTTCGGTGCCTGCAAAATTATCGGATGGGAAACTTGGTTGATGCCTATAATGCCTTTGAAAAATCTGCCAAGTATGCTCTTTTTTTATCATTATTATTAACTTCAATTATGTACTTGTCTTTCTTTGTTGTTATAGTGTTAATATTTGTCAGAGATGCAATTACGTGGGTGTTAATGGTGAGAATTACAGTGCTCTTATTCAGGAGTTTCGTAATTGGGAATCTTCCTGGGCTTTGGAAGCATTGTATGTCATTGCTTATGAAATTAGGGTTCTTGCTGAGAGGGTATGGTTTTCTTTACATTATTTTGTAATATATTTTAAAAAAATTTTCAATACTAGGAGGACATTTTATTATTCTGAACTTATAAATAATTGTAGGCTGACAGAGAGTTGGCTTCTAATGGAAAATCCCCTGAGAAATTAAAGGCAGCTGGCTCTTTTCTCATGAAAGTCTTTGGTGTTCTTGCTGTATGTTTCTCTATGCCCATTCACTTGCGAACTCTCTTGTTTTGAATAAGCAAAGAAATTTTACTTGCAGTTGGCACATTGATGGCATATTGTTAAGTTGTTTAGCTTGTATTTGATGCGGGAATCAAATATTTTCAGTATTGATGAATTTCATATATTGCCTTTAAAAAATATGTTCAATTCTAGGGAAAAGGCTCAAAACGTGTTGGAGCATTATATGTGACATGCCAGTTGTTCAAAATCTACTTTAAGGTACACTTTGCTTTGTTTCATCACTATACTTTTAAGGAAATTACTTGTATAAGCTAGATTACGATACTTAGCATATATTATTTGCAGCTTGGTACAGTTCATCTTTGCCGAAGTGTAATAAGAAGTATAGAAACTGCTCGTATTTTTGACTTTGAGGAATTCCCTAAAAGAGATAAGGTAAGACTTGAGCTTATTGACGTCAGGTTTTTTTTTTCTTCTGGGAAATTGATTCTCAGAGTATCAGTGTTTTACTATCACCAATCACCACATGCTACTGCAGGTGACTTACATGTATTATACTGGCCGATTGGAAGTTTTCAATGAAAATTTTCCTGCCGTAAGTAATTTAAGTTCCTCTTCAGTAATTAATTTGTAATTTTCTTTATTAGACAAGAATCTAAATTCTCAGCTCTGGGTTAGGATTTATCACTTGGAGCCTTGACATACTGGATGATCATTTTAGTGCATTCTTGGTATTATGTTACGTGATGTCATGCTGTCATTTTTCAATGGGCAAATAATATGATTCAGTGTGGTTTTATGCTCTCACTGGGTACAATATATGAACTTTACATGAATTCCACAAGTTTATTATAGCATATGTGAAAATGCTTATATTGGTTGAGTTTCTTAATCGTTCTATTATTTATCTAGTCTACTTTTATGAACTTGCAGGCTGATAAAAAATTATCATATGCCTTAATGCATTGCAACCCTAGAAGTGAAGCTAATATAAGGTCTGTTTCAGGTGTGCTTATTGCATGTGTTTTGCATCCGCGTGATAGAAAGACTTTAGAGGTTTCTTTGTAGGAATTTTAGGTTTATTTGACAGTATTTATTTATTGCACTGGCTGTCACGGAAATTGTTCAGATGATGTGTGTATCAACACATATTACATCTCAGCTTTTGCTTAAATAGTTAGGGGCATTCACACATTTCTCCCTTGAGGTTTAGGGAAATCAGTTCTTTCCATATCAGACCCGTCAACAAGAAAAATGTGTTGCTCAAGTCACTGGAGTTTTGTAGCTAGTTTTCTTTTCAATCAATTGCCGGTACCTATCACAAAAGCAATGACAGATAAAGACAACTATATGTAGAGAAAACAATTTTTATTTTATTTTCTATCTTCTGCTAATTTCTCTAACATATTTGCCATTTGGTTTTGCTTGTGGCTGTTTTTAATAATTCAAACATTCAACTCAATTAATTTTTTTGTCCTGGGAAAAGTGAGTCAATAAGTCTCTCTACATCTTAAGTGATCTAAATTTTTCATCAATCTATAAAAAATCACATTAGATGAAAATGTTACTTTTAAAGGTGGTAACAATAAATCAATGACTCAACAACACAAGTCAAACAACAAAACATATGTTTTCCACTACATCAGTCTTCATTGAGCCGGACAATAAACCATATGAGATGAGAAGTAGCTATACAGAAGCGATGCAAAGGCGCGGGTGAATTTGACATAAATCACTTGAAATTGTAAGTACATAAGGGATGTTTTGTTGACTGTGGCTTAGTGCCTTGCTTGGGTTATGAAGGAAGCAAATAGCTCACAAATTCCTTATTGTTGTATTATACTTTTAATGACTCACGTATGGCATTTAGCTTTCCTTCGTCATTGTTGGCATCTGTGAATTCTGGAGAGATGAGGAAAATGATAGAGTAGCTAGTGTGTTGAGTGGGATAACAAGAGAGGAAGAGAAATGTAGAAAAATTTAAAATCTGCAAGGGAAGTAAGTGGGACAGTAGAAACTATGCATTTTGCAGCCAATAATTAGGTTATTTTAGTCATTTTTTAAATTTAAAAAGTCAAATAACATTTTTACAGTTGAGAGGTCGGTGTGATTTTCAGCAAACTTTCCATCTATGGTGATTTCTCCAAACCTTAGGGGAGTTATGTGTGATTCCCCTAAATAGTTAAATGGTGATTCAAATCTTCCTTGTCAAAACAAAGTTTTGGCTAATTGACTGTATGAGTGTTTTTTTCTTTATTTCTTAAACATTCTAATATCAAATTGTGTGGTTTTTTATGTTGTAAAGCATCTTAGTTTTACAGCGATCTCTTGTCTCTGTTGTGTGGTTAATATTTTCTTTCTTCAATTGATAGGATGATATTAAAATATCTGATACCTGTGAAGCTTTCGATAGGTGTGTTACCTAAGGACTGGATGCTTCAGAAGTATAACCTATTTGAGGTAAGACTTGCATAACATTGTTAATTTCCTCTTGGGGTGGGAAAGAGAGGGAGAGAGCTTTTAGAGGTTTTGTCCATCTTGATTCCTGTATTGACTTGTGAGCTTGAGAAGATGAACAGAAAGCAAATAAGAACAACAGTTATTAAAATAATAAAGATCAGGAGAGGGCCACCTCCTCTTCTGAAGCCCTTATCTAATATGTTACGGTTCTTTCACAGTACAAGAATGTCATGCAAGCTCTTAGAAGGGGTGATCTCCGGCTTCTGCGACGTGCCCTCCAAGAGCATGAAGACCGGTATGTTTGTTTTTTGTTTTTTATAAACTTTGGGTTATTTGTAATACAACTGTCCATAAAATAAAATGTTGGAAGGTAAAGTTTAAGTCATCTACCCCCTAGAATAATCTGAATTATGAGTTTTTATTTTTTCTTTTAACAAGGTTCTTAAGATCAGGCGTCTATCTTGTACTAGAGAAATTAGAGCTCCAAGTTTATCAAAGATTGTTCAAGAAAATGTAAGTTTCGTATCTCATTACTATACTTTTAATATTGAAATGTACTCAGAATATTTATTCATAATTATCGCATATTTGTTGGGCAGATACATTATCCAAAAGCAGAAAGACCCAAGTAAAGCTCACCAGATGAAGTTGGAAGTAATTGTTAAGGCATTGAAATGGCTTCAGATGAACATGGATGTTGACGAGGTACTTTTCCCTTCCGCGTCTCGTCTATTTTGTGGTAGTTTAGTGCCTTGTCTATTTTGGTTATCTAATTAGATTTTTGTCTTGTGATGAGTAGGTGGAATGTATAGTGGCCATATTAATATACAAGAATCTTGTAAAAGGGTACTTCGCACACAAGAGTAAAGTTGTGGTATTGAGCAAGCAGGATCCTTTTCCCAAATTAAATGGGAAACCCGTTAATTCATAAAGATGGGTGAAAGAGGGTGTTTAGAATATAAAGTTGTGCTTCCTGCAGTCTGACTTCCACTAGGCATATGCATATACTTGCTGGTTCACTTCATTTTAGTCCGGATATGTCCTCAATTCTGATCTTCATATGTAATTGTGCCATAGCAAGTTGTTGTATTTTATCAAATTATTTTATGCATTTTTGTTCCAACTGCTAGATTATATTTTCTTCTTATTAGATGTTATGCTAAATCATGGTGAAAACTGAATAGCAGTAATTTTTGTATACCAATAAACAATAGACATATTTTCTTGTTTATTTTTTCGTCTTTCTTTAATGTAAACTTAGCTTTGATTAGGAAAGGGCTGCAATAAATTGTAGAACGAATGCAGAACAAATCGGTCTATAATTTCAATGGCAAGTGTACCATAAAAACGTTTCAATAACAGTAGGTGGATCTGATTCCTTGTTTGTATTTTTACTTTTATTAAATGAAAATTATTTCCTCCTAGCTACTGAATGATAAATTACACTCTTTTAAGTTATAAATTAAACCAAACCTCCTATTGATTGATTAATCAATTATACTGATCAAAAGATGTTAGCATGCTGGCACAGAAATGAAAGCACAGATTAAGAGATTTGTGCACGTTAATCAATTTACAAGGTGGAGAGAAAACACATGCAGTTCACCGCCTATGGGTCATCAGTATTAAAGTTGCGTTCCAGTGCAGAAGATGAAACCGAACAGTCCATAAACGTTCACATCACAAAAATTAGTTGATAAATTGCAAGAAACTCAACTCAACTCAACTACAGAACACAAAATAAACTTGCGTTTACACAAAAACTTTGGGTGCAACCGAAAATGTGCCCCATGTTTTGACAACCAAAGGATAAACACCTGAAGGAACAAAAAGGCAACTTTATACTTCAGATTCATAATCACTTATAATCTACCTATCTATGCGTGGCTGCTGATACATGCCACCAAAATAATGACAGTTAAAAGCACAGCATTCAAGCCCTTCAGCAGCCCGGGAAGCACACAAATAATGCAGTTTCTTCACTCAGACACCATCCTGGGGAAGGGTACTTTGTATGTTTGAAGGCATCAAGATGTTAAAACCATCTGCTGCAGTATCCACAATCATTCCTGGAATCTGAGCATGCCAGTGAAGTTCTTTCAAGTCTTTCTGTCTTTGTTAGAAGAATAAGGAATGCATATTAACTGACTGAAATAATAAAGGATCTGCAGCTGAATACTATGACTGACAAGAGATAGGAACATAAATTACCTGATGAACAAATAGAAGTTGAGGAGGTAAATCTTCTGGAGCCTTTACTTGCTCTCTTGTTTTAGCTTTGAACTCTGCCTCCTCTTCCTGATCCTTCTCTAAAGAAAGGTCCCATATCCTGGTCAAGTATACCAAAGGAGAAACAAATTATAATCCAGTCAAGTAGAGCTTAAACCTAAATTTATGCTCCAGCCGTTCCTTTCATCCTTTTCTTTCGCTGGTTCCCATATTTTGACATTTTTACTCACGTTAGCTGATTGTCAGCTGATGAAACTGCCAAAGTAGAGCCTTCATGTGGATTCCAATCAATGGACGTGATGGGATGTTTATGGTACTCAAAATGTGCTACTACAGAATCTTCCCCCCTGCTCAACAAAAAGAAAGAACAAACATCTGTATCAGCATCATCGAGAATATAAAAAACACACTATTTACCCATTGCCTATAGAAGAAATTCTCTCCATTTTAAGATGATTGAAGATATATTCTTATAGAATTCCTTCAATGATCACTGCAGGAAGAATTCCCTATTGTTTGCAGGTAGAAAAAAAAATCATAAGCATCAACTCAATTGAAAATGGTTACCCAGAATAGATGAAAGGAAAAAAAAAAAAAGAAAGAGAGAATAGAAAAGCAACGAGAACAAGGGTGGAGGGGTATAGAAAAGCAGTTGACAGATTAAATCAGTCAGCATATATAAGAGTCAAGGCAAATTCAGTCACAACCAAGCACAGACCTATACTAAATCTAAATGTTATCAATTTAGTAAAATGAATCACACAGAACATAAGGAAAAGAGATGTTCTTGCACCCTGATAGAGACATAAATAAGAACATGACAACCCAACAGTGACGTTCCTTGCACTGAGAATCAACAAATCAAAACGACAATTGTCCTCAACTAAAATTTGTCCCTATCAAGTAAGGCAAGACGTACCTTGAGCAATCTAAGATCGTGAATAGAAAATGTTCCATCATCACTTCCAGATGCCAACAGACAGCTAGCCAGCCTGATCAAAATTAACAAATGACAAATTGAAGTCATTACAAGAATGAGAAAAGGATGTTAAAGTGGAATATAAATATGCCAACTGGAATATAAATATGCCGAAGATTGAAACCAGTTCCATGAGATAACATTCACATCTGCATTATGTGCCTTAAGAGATGTTAGTGCTGACTTCCCCACACATGTATCCCAAATTGCTATGTGCCCATCCACAGAACAAGAGGCAAATACATCAGATTATGTAGGGCTCCACTACATATAGAAAAGTTGGAGACAACCAGTTACAACATTGAGCGATTGAATGGATCACAAAATTTCGACTTCATATGCTAAAAGTTCAAGAAAAAGTACTGCTTCACAGAGAGAGTATGTACTTGTAGATCTTCCACACTTGCAGCATGTCCAGTGAAAGGTTTAGTGTCAACATTCCATGTAGAATCAAATGCAGGCTCCCACAAATGAATGCAACTCTTGCAGTCCCCTTCAGAAATGGAATGGAAAATCAAAGCATTAGAACAAATTTATGTCTGTTGAGTAACTAAACAGTAAAGTTTTAGAGAGGAATAATATGAACTTATCAGAAATAATATTTAGCAGTACCAGTTACAAGCCTTCCGGGAGTGACAGGATTCCAATCTATAGCATAGTCCTCATCTTTGTGCCCGCCCTACTTAACTAATGGACTCTCATTAAAAACTGAAGGAGTTCCCTGGCCACCTACTGTTTCTGATTCTGCTAAAGCATTCAGATGGGAGCGGAAGTCCCATACCTACATGAATAGAGACAAATAAAAATAGAAATTTATAAGTTATATAGATGTCTTCCGTAAGAATCTAACAAAAATGAAGTGGAACATGAACATCTCCAGATTCTAAGGATGCAACTTTGACCTGCACAAGACTGGTATCTGCCCAAGATGCGCATATATGGGGACTTTGCATCATGGCATGTACACAATTGACACATCCTTGATGAGCTACCTTGCACAACTGTAGAGATGAACAAGAAAATTGAAGACCATATACAGACTAGGAAGAAAATAAGCATCATTGATATGTCAGTCATGAAATTTATAAGTTGTCAATAGAACAAGATTAGCTGTAAAATTGCCGTCCCAGAACCATCTTCCCCCTCATCTTCACTATCTTCATCACTGTCGCTTCTTTCACTTTCGATTTCATCATCACCAGTAGTAGGTTTGTTAGGTACTAAGTCATGCCTCTTCCCAGAAATCTTAGAGACTTTAAATACTCCAATAGAGTTCCAAGAAGCTTTCTCTGCCTGCAGAAGAACATAAACATCAAGATAAAATAGGTCAGATTATACAAAAACAAGCATTATCTTTTCCCTGTGCCTGAAGAGAATCCTGCATTAGGCTTTTTCTTTTCTCTCAAAATAAAAGCTAGCAAACAATCTAGAGAAAACAAATCACACCAACATAAACAACATATATACTGATGCATTCTGTATCACATGCCCAAAGAACAGGATCCTCATGCAAATCTAGAGAAACATAAGAATTCCTAAGGGAAACCTTGCGAATAATACACACAAACACACACACACAAAACCTTGACTGAATGATTATTTAACGAAATATATCTATATTCGATCAACGTACTTGTGTGTGGAAACTCATTCCGTCAAGTTATTCGATCAATGTACATACATAAGACCAATAAGAAAAAGGATTACCTGCGTCTCAGCAACAAAATAACTTGTGTGTGGAAACTCATTCCGTACCAGACCCAATGTATCACGCATGATATCAAAGCTATCAAAAATAATTAAACTCTAAGAGTAAATTAAAAAAGTTCTCCCACTCTCGTCGTTCTCAGAGAAATGAATAAAATGAAAAGAAAAAACTAAATTCATCCTTAGCTTTGCTTAAAAGTAACAATTATACTAAAATGAAAATTTCCAGGATAATTAAAAAAAACGACAAACTCAACTCTCATTTCAAAGCTTAGAAGCATAACTCAATTCTAAAAACAAGATAAACTTACCAACTTTTCCAGTTTGTTTGCAAAAACAACGATAACCCAATTCACTTTTCGAAGCAACAACACAGAAAAAATAATAAAGGGGATATTGAAAAAACCTTAAACAAGGCCAACCAATGTGAAAGGCGTGAAGAGAATTGTAGGCAGTAGGGTCACACTGAAGCTCCTCTCCTTCCTCTAATTTGTCAACTCCTGGTTGCCAAATCTTTACAGGTAAAGCTGGTATTGAAGACGACGACGAAGACAACCCATCTCCTTTCTTTGAGTCCTGTTAAAAGTAAACAAAGATGATCGGCAAAATTATAATACAAGTGAATGATATGATTGAATTGTGAAGGGAAAGAGAATGAATAACAGATTGAATTGTGAAGGGAATGAGAATGAATGACAGATTGAACGTTGTTCTTTCTTTTGGCCTTCTCGAGGCTGCGAACCATTTTATCACTTGGTTTTAATTTTTGGTGCGTTTTTAGAGCTGTTAATATTGATATTGACATACAGATACTGTTACTACTGTCCTGGGGTTTTGAAGAACTAGGGGTTTTGCTGAACTAGTTCTATACAGTCACTCTTCGGATTTTATTTTTATTTTAAACAATTTTGTTGCACTACCACTTCCACGTGTATACAGCAAGTGACAGTAAAATATTTATAATTGTATTCTATATACTAAAAAAATCTTCACTTAATTATAAAAAATTTTAATTTTATTAATTATAAATAATAATAAGTTTTACATAAATTTTTTAAATCCAATCTTAAAGAATTTGTCATTATATAATAATAATTATTTGTATATTTTTAAAAGATTTATAATGCGTTGCATTAAAAAAAATAAAATAAAATATTTTTTTAAAATTATTTAGAATCATAATTTATTTTTTAGAGTTGTTATTATATTTTTTTAACTTACGAATACGTAATTAGGGAGTCGGAATTGTCATCCTTGTCCCCGTGTCTATTCCCATTTTGGGATACTCATCCCCGTCCTTGTTTTTAGAGGCCTATCACCGTCCCTATTTATTAATTTATTTGATAATTTAAAATTTTAATTATATTAGTAAATTTTAGATTCTTTCTTTTATTTCATATATTAATTTTTTATATGTTTAATACGATAATAATAATAATAATAATATAATTTATTTTTCATATCTTTTCAACCAAAAAAACATATTTAGTTTATATGCAAATTGCTATTAATAATTGATATTCAAATTTAAAAAGCACATAAAAATTCTAAAATACAAATTTTCAATAATCAACATTCAACAACATAAAAAAAAAAAAAAACCAAGTTACACATTTTCAATAATTATCATTCAACTCACATAAAAAAAAAATTACACATCTCCAATAATTAACATTCAACTCACAGCAAAAAAAATAATAAAAAATAAAAATCAAATTACACATCTCTAATAATAATAATTCAAACCACAAAAAAAAAAATATTCAAATTTCACATATCTTTCAACTTTTTTCGTCAACCTATAGAAATATAAAAAATAAATACACAACAAAATAATATTTAGAAAATATGAAATAGAAATAATATAAAATGAGAACAAATAACAATTAACATTTAACTAATATAAACCAAATTTTTACCTCTTGATATTCTTCAACATCTCCTTGCACAAATGTGGCAGCGATATTTTCAATGCATGTTAAAATTGACTACCCATCTATATTAAAAATAAAAATTAGTGAAAAGAAATTATAAATTGATAAAAAATAAAAAATAATAATATAAAAAAAGACATATTTTATACCTTCACATAACCAATTTTGAGTGCACATTAAAGCCTCTACTGTTTGTGGATATAGTTTATTACGATGTGAGCTCACAATTCTACCACTCACACTAAAAGCCAACTTGAAAGTGACTGTGGAGACCGATATTGCTAATATGTCTCTAGCAATCTTAGATAATAAAGGATATTTAAATTCATTTAGTTTCCACCAATTTAAAATATCAAAAGATTGATAGTCGAGCAAAATCTCATTTACCAAATATGTCTCAAACTCGGTCTTTTTATGTTCATTCACACTGGCTTCCACAAAATCTCTAAACCCCAATTTACATGCAGCTTGTTTCTTAGTAATAGCCACTAAAGAATAAGGAATATCAAATGAAAACCACTTGCAATGAAAGTACCTTTATGTGATCCAAAATTTGATTCATATTTTTTTACCAAATCACAACAAAGGTTATTAACTCTATCTATTTGAAATGATGAGTCATCGCCGTATATCATAGGAAAATAGTACTTAATCAACTTCATTTTTTGTCTTGGGTCTAACATTGTTGCTACTACTAAAATCCCACGAACATCTTTCCAATATTTTTCATATTTTGATATCATGATTGAAGTCATCTTCCTAATCTCATTATAAGTAGATGCAAGCCACTCATCTAATGACAACCTAATATCATAAATATGGACAAAGAACAAATTGGAGGTCGGATATCTAGTCCTAGAAAAAACTACAATAACATCATAAAATAATTTCAAATTATTTGTTAATATCTGGGCGAACTCTCATTCTTGTTTATTTGGCAAACTCCTATACTGTGATTTAAGGAGCTTCAATTTAGAAAAAACGTAATTATACTCCAATGCAGTATAACTCATAAGATAAATGGAATTTCATCTAGTGAGCCAATCAAGTACTAATTACCTACTACATGAAACATTCAACCTATGTGCATTTTCATCAAAATTTTCCCTTTTTTAAGTGTTGTTGTCCAAAATGTAACACTCTCACGAATTTTAACAATTGTATTCTCAATAATAAATAAACTACCTCTAACTATCAAATTTAGAATGTAACCAGTACAACGAATATGAAATAGTTGTACCCCAAGAATCATATCACTCTTATCAAGTTTCTCTAATAAAAATTGAATCATGCTATCATTGCTTGAACAATTATCAACAATTAAAGTAGATACCTTACAATTCATATTAAGATCTATCAAGGATTTGAATAATGCATTACACAATACCTCGCATGTGTGTAGCATGCAAATACATGAATATACATATATATACAAAAATATTTTAATTCAAAAAAAATACAACATAAATAAATGAACTTAAATTTGTATTTTTATATCAAATGAAAGAAATTACCTTAATATTTTACTATGCATAATCTAAGAATCATCGATAAAATGTCTCGTAATTACCATATATTCCATTATTTGTGATCCAGCAGTCCACATATCTATTGTGATGGCAATTTTACTCTTACAACGCTCAAAACAACTCAATATTTTAGCCCTCTTTAACTGATATATCTTCATAATGTCACTTTTGATTACATTACAAGACACATTCTTCCACATGAGATTTGGAAAACTTAAAGCTTTTTTAAACCATTCATGCTCCACACAACTCATATGATACTTATGTATAACAATAATTTTTGCAATTATTTCCCTTGTTTTGTTAGGATCAAAGGAATAAGTCTCCAACTTCGCATTTCCTTCTTAATCTATAACCGATTTCAACCTTTTTGAATAGTGGGCTGTATTCTTCCGTTTTCACATGATACTAGATTTAAAGTGATTGTGTAAATATCTTGTACCATCAGTAGCCCGGCCACCAACTTACATTTACAGTAGTTGCATATCGCTTTTTTAATCCCATTACTTTCTATTCTTTCAAAGTATTCTCACACAATGAACCTTAATTTCCCTTTCTTTTGTAATGAAGAGATCTCTTTACCTTGTACATTGTCATTAACATTGTTTAAGTCTTCATCATCTACTAATTGAGGTGAATTAGATGATGTCGTTTCCTACAAAATAAAATTTAAAAAAAGTAAGATATTAGGGCATAACACAGAGCAGCTACAATTGTCATGCAAGTTGTAAAATTCAAAACTTAATGAAACATGTTTGATCACATGAGGAAAACTAGTAATTGTGAAAAATTCACTTGAATAGTTATGAAGTAAACAACATACAGTTCCACGTCACGTCTATTTTATATAACTATTGATACATCCTGCAGCCGTTATTGAAGAAAAAAAGACTGGTTATATATTTTGAAGAGCTGAGTCAGAATTGAAAAGTAGAGAATTTTGATATTCCATATTTCAAAGCAATATATACCAAGTAACTAGATAATTGCAAGACATAACTCTCATTATTGAGTAGAGTTACAACAAAATGTTTGTATAATACAATTGCTACACTTAAAACTGTTGGTGCCATCAAATATTGTAAGAATAATTATTGTGCGTTATCATGACTCTTTATTTTATTATGTTATAAAGTTTGCATATCACAATAATAAAATCTTATGATTTTCCAGGATTGGGAAAAGAGCATTATGTTTTTATTATTAGCTAAAAGTAAATAAATAAGAAGAGCAAATAATTTTTTTTAAAAAAAACAAAGAATAGTTGTATATATGTATATGTGGTTAATGAAGTAGCTAGCTAGTCATTATGTCGTAAAATGTTCCTTTCCAAATTTTTCTTTTCTTTTTTTCCTTTTTCTTTTAATTCTTGTCGATGAAATTGTTCTCTGAATCATATCTTCCAATTGCTTTTATAGTGGTTGACATAAACAAATTGATGGGTATAATTATATACAAGAAAATCCTCAAAACAAATCTTATGTTGCTCCATTGCATTCATAATTCCAAGAGAAAGAAAAAGAAGAAGACAAGATCAAGCCATAAAATTTTAATTCCCACACAACATATGTACATATACAAGCTGTTAATTATAATGTAATTGTATGTATATGGTGTAAAAATTATAATACAAATGCCATAAATTAAAGCTCTAGTTTGGTGGAAAGAGTAAAGAACAAAACATGCATAAGAATAAATACACGTAATGCAAATAAGCAAAGGAAGAAATGCAGTAGCCGTGGTTGAGAGAAAGAAAGACAATTTAGATTTAGGGATTGTTTTTTAATTTGAGAAAAATTATTTACGTCAATTAATGCCTAATGGGTTCTTCAATTCATCCTAATATTATTAATTTTTAACCATAAACAATTTGGCCTATTCAACATTTTAAAAAAACAGGCTACAGCTAGGGAACGGGGATGGCTTATCATCCCTGTCCCCAATCCGTTTTTAAAAACGGGGATCAATCATTCCCCGTTCTCCAGCCCGTAAATCCGAACGGGGCCACATTTGCCATCATTATATGTAATAACTCGTCAGTATGGACACATTTTTGTTGAAGCCTAAATATTTCAACTTTTTAAGCATGCTTAAAGCTTTTTAGTACGAATTTTTTTTTTATTTTCCTACTATCATCCTTACAATTATCTCATTATTCTTCTTGTCTAATTATACCAATGATTTTAACAGGATTATTAAGAATTTTGGGAATTCTGGTGTGAATTTTGAATTTCAAAGCTTGAATTAGGGTAGTTAAATAAAGTTTGTTATTCTGTTAACTAAGTGCATCGGTATAATTTGTGAAGCAAGTAGAGTTGTTGAGCTGGAGGAATTTCATTTAAGTTTGTTATTCATCTAGCTATATATTGTTAATGAATATATATTAGTTGATTAAATTAGTTAGATCTTATGGAAAGTTTACTTTCTTGTATAAATACATATTAATTTTGTATATTGTAAGTAGACAAAAAAAAAAAAAACAAGAAATAAAAATAATAAAGCTCTTCTTTTTTTGTTTCTGTTTCACTTTCTCGGAATCTTTATTTTTCTTTAAGTCAAACAAACACTTTGCAATTCTTTTTTGGTATCAAAACACTTTACAAACTTAATTTTTCTTTCTTGTTCATTGACAGAGATTTGGTCATCTGAACTCTAGAGCTCTTAAGTTCATATTAAAAGCTTGTAAGCTTACTTGTGATATAAATAAAAGTTTAGTTCCTTAGTTTTGTGATGCTTGTCAGTATGGAAAGAGTCATAGACTTCACTTTGCTAATTCTTGCATTAAAAATAAAAATCCTTTAGAGTTACTTTATGTTAATTTGTGGGGGCCTTTGGCAACCATTTCCAATGGTGGTTTCAAATATTAGTTTAGCATTGTAGATGTTATAATAGATATACATGGATTTTTCATTTGAAACTGAAGTTTGAAACACTTACTACCTTTCAAATCATTGAAAAATAACTTGAGAGCTCAATCAAATTTCTACAATCTAACTCAGGTGGGGAATTCATTGCCTTTAAGATCTTTCTTCAAGAAAATGGGATACAACACAGATTTATCTGCCCTTATACACATCACTAAAATGATGTTGTGGAGAGAAAACATATAACTAAATTAGACATGGGGTTAATCTTACATGTTCAAGCTTTTTTACCTTTTTCATTCTGGTGGGTTGCATTTCATACTTTTGTCTATCTTATTAACAAAATTCCCACACCAGTTTTGAATGATATTTCACCTTTTCAAAAGTTATTTCATCATTTACCTAATTACTCTACGCTTAAGGTATTTCATTATGCACATTTTCCATATTTGAGAAGTAATAATAATCACAAAATGAGTTTTTATTTGACCAAGTGTGTTTTCCTTGGGTATAATCCTCTACATAAAGGGTATAGATGTTTACATCTCTCTGAAAAGATTTACATTGTCAGGCATGTAACATTTGATGAACTATCCTTTCTATACTATTTTTTTATTTTCTTCTCATGTTCTTTTATCTTTTTCTCATATTCCTTTTCTTCCGCATTTTATATTACACTCTACATCTGCAGTTGTTTCTTCATCTTCTTCTCCCTCTTCAGCTAGGATCAATTCTCATCTTCATTCACAAGATCATGTATTTTTTTTCACATAATACCACTCAAACTCAAGTTCTTTATGAAAATCTTGTTCCTTTTGTATCTCAACAAAATGTGCATCCTATGGAAACAAGATTTAAGAATGGAACTTTAAAGCCAAAAGCCTATATTATGGATGACATATCTACTGAACCTCATTTTGTTTAGAAAGCATTGCAAATTTTAGTATAGAAAGCTTCAATAAATGAGAAATTTGTTACGTTATAGAGAAATCATACTTTAGATTTAGTCCATTTTTCTCATGAGCGCATTATTGTTGGTAACAAATGAGTATTTCAAACAAAATATAACTATGATGGCAGTATATTCAAGCACAAAACCAGGATTGTTGCCAAGGGATTTCATCAAACTTCAGGGGTGGATTTCTTTGATATATTTAGGCATATGATCAAAGCATCTACTATCAAGTTAATTATTCATCTAATAATTATGCACGGTTGGTTTTTATAAGGCAAGTGGATATTAATAATGTCTTTCTTAATGGTAATCCCTCTGAAGCTGTGTACATGCATCAACCTGAGGGTTACATTGATGAGAAGTGTCCTTCTTACCTGTACAAATTGAACAAAGCACTTTATGGTCTTAAACAAACTCTAAAGGCCTAGTATGATAAGCTTAGAAGCACTTTGTTGCGATAAAAATTCTGGAATTCAAAGACTGATACTTCTCTTTTTATTAAGCTCACAGTAGGTTCAATGATTCTTGTATTAATCTATGTTGATGATATCCTTATTGCTAGTTCTTTGAAAGTCTTAACTGAGACTTTTATTTTACAACTTAGTAACACTTTTACTCTTAAAGATCTTAGTTTGATTAGGTATTTTCTTGGCATTAAGTTTACTCATACTAGCAATGGAATTCATAAGTCTCAAACTAAATATATTAATGAACTATTATTTAGAGCAAATATGATAGATTGCAAGGGATGTGATACTTCAATGGTTTCTAGTGCTAAACTAGTCAAGGATGTTGATGAACATTTTGCTAATGTTTCCTTTTACAGAAGCATCATTGGGAGGTTATAGTATCTTACTCTAACTAAGCCTGAGAATTCCTTTTTAATCAACAAATTAAGTCAATTTTTGGCTTCTTCTACTGTCCATTATTGGTCTGCTTACAAAAGGCTTCTCAGGTATTTATAGGCTACTAGTACTTATGGCTTGCAGTTTACTTCTAGTGGTGATTCTGTCATTGTTTCTTTTGCTGATGTTGATTGGGTATGTGACTTAGATGATTGAAAATCTGTTGGTGACAATATTGTATACTTTGGTGGGAATTTGATCTCATAGTCTTCCAAGAAACAACAAATTCTGTCTCATTCCAATATTGTATCTGAGTACAAGTTTTGGCTGCCGCTTGTTCTGAAATTTCTTAACTTGTCTCTCTGCTTCATGAGTTGTATCTATCTTCTATTGTGCCCATTCTTTGGTGTGATAATTAAATTGCAGCTACCTTGGCTTATAACCCCATCTTTCATGCTCAAACAAAGCACATTGACCTGGATATTCATTATATCAATGATAAAATTCTTCATAAAGAGCTAGAAATTCTATATGTTCGTATTACTTATCAGGTAGTTGATATATTTACAAAGCCTCTCTTCTTTTCTCAACTTAATCTCCTTCGCAGCAAGCTTCATGTCCTTCCAAGGCCTTGAGCTTAAAGAGTGATGACAAGATTACTGAGAATTCTTGGAATTCTGGTGTAGATCTCGAATTATCAAGTTTGAACTAAGGTAGTTAAATAAAGTTTGTTATTCTGTTAACTAGGTTCATCGAGATAATTTGTGAAGCAAGCAGAGTTGCTGAACTGGAGGAATTTTGTTTAAGTTTGTTATTCATTAAGTTGTATATTGTTAATGAATATAGATTAGTTGATTGAATTAGTTAGATTTTCTGGAAAGTTCATTTTCTTTTATAAATACAAAGTAATTTTGTATATTGTAAGTAAACGAAAAAATATAAGAAAAAAAAGTTCTTATTTCTCTATTTTGTTTCACTTTAACATAATCTTTATTTTTTCTTTCAAGCCAAACAAACACTTTGCAATTCTTTTTTATTTCTTCTTTAGTTAAAGTATGCATGACTTGCTATTCATTTGGATGATTAAGAAATACATTAATATCCATTCAATTATTGTAGTAAATTTGTCGAATCTGATCACTCAATTCTACAATAACTTTTTGATTCTCCTCATCTACTTTTATTTCTAACTAGCAATTCATTGACATCGAAGATTCTAATTTTGCAATGCTTAAAATAATTAGTAATTGTCTGTGACTTCACATCAATTACCCATGCATAAACTGTATTTAAAATTCCATCAAGAATATTATATTATTGGTTCCAAGACACAATCTTCTATCCGTTTTAAAAGTAAGCGATTAAAGCACTAACGATAATAATCTTTGAAACTTCTAATGATGTCTGCACCACACGACTGGATTTTCGTAGTTGTATTTGTTGGTAGGAACAAAATAGTTATGTGATAGAGTTAGGGGAGATTATTTTTTTTTCCATTTGTAGTATAATTATCCATGATAAGTAAGATATTTATATTTAACGACTATCAAACCACTTAAGTCATTCCAAAAAAATTTAAATATGTCATCTATGCATTTGAATTCAAACGACATTTGCAATTGAGATTATCACTGTTAACATTCTTAAAACATTTTAAATTAAGAAACTTACCAATAACTTAAAGTGGAAGTTTGTCAGGCCCATCATCATTGCGACAAATAACAATTGTAATTCTCTCTTTATTTTACTTTCAGCCTTCCAACTACTTTGTTGAAAGAGATTTATTGGCTTGCATTCGATAAAATAAATCAGCTTAATCCATATTATAAATATCCTTCCAAGCCCATTTGTCTAATTCATCTCCTATTGGTGACAAACAAGCTTTAATTGTATCTATATTAATGGAGTCACCCTCCCCAAAACAAAAAGAGGAATGAATTGCATGTCGTTGCTTGAACTTTTTCAATAATCCATTTGAAAATTCAAAGGAGGTAGCTTCAGAATAAAATTGTCTTAGAAAAATATTTCCCTTCTCGTTTTGCAATTCACCATTCATATTTATTTTGCAATTCACCATTCATATTGGCATGCTCTTGATGACATATAAATGATTCATAAAGGGCATACTTCATTGTTGGGTACTTTATCATCTTTGAATGTTTTGTGTTTGGGTTCAACAATACTTCTTTTTGAAGGAGGTCAGTTGATCGTTTTAGCTCTTAAATATTGTTGCTTATGATACCTTAAGACCATGAGTGTCTTCTAACCACTTCACAATATCTTTTTACTTCTAGTTGGTGTTTGATTATTTCATTTTGCACAATTCAACACGAATATTTTATGTCAATTAAGTTCGTTTATTAATTTTGGAGGATATAGTTGATTTGCTAGAGGAAGAAAGAAATTTATCACTTGAATTAGTTAAGTAATGGGAAAAAAATACACAATTAGAAAAACCATAAAACTATAATCCAAAATTAACTTTCACTATGTTAAATAAGGGGATTACAATTAAATATATTCCCTAATATTGTACTAAAGACTCACAACATTAAGAAAGAATGTTCTTTCACTCTCTATAAAGAAAAATAAAATAAAAAGTGTCTCTCACCTAATTAGTTATAAAATAAAGATAAAAAAGAAGATAATCACTTACTTATTGCTCCTATAATTTCTTCTCTTCTAGCCACTTTCTTTTCTCGTCACCCACTCTATATGGTTTTTTTGTCCCTTTTTATATATTTTAAAAATTAAAATAAGTCGCCCTTTATATAAGTTTTTGTTTTCTTTCCTTATTCTATTTTTACATGAATTTGTTTTTTCATGTAAGACTTCTTTTTATTTATTTGATTAAAAAAATCTTTTACCCAAGAATTTTTAATCATTATTAGATTGGGTAACCCTCACATGAGAAGATGAAACCAACCTAAAAACTTTTATACCACTTGCATTAAGAATACCTAAGTCAAAACAATAATTTTTGTAATTACACCTCTATTAAATTATAACATCCTTATAATAATAAAATTAATTTGGTCATAACATCTTGAGTATAAAGAGGTTTTACTATATGTGTGTGTGCGTGTGTAGGTAATTATAATCAGCTTAAAAAAAATTTTTATTTGTAAGAAAAAAAGACCTATTTTGAACAAAAATATCTCTACACTATATCAAACATAAAAAAAATATTTTTTTTTTCATGAAAAATTTGTCTAAGAGAGTTGAAACTTAAGGCAATGTATTTATGTTATTGGATCGTTAATATGGGTAAAATACAAAAAATAATGTAAGGGGTGCGCTTGACAATTAATTTTGACTTAGGGTCTACATGTCATTTGGACTTATATTACAAGAGTTTAGCTATCATTTGTTTTTTTATAAAATAATTTGTTTTTAGTAGAATCAATTAATCTCTTGTCATAACGGGTCTTTTCAAATTTAAAATTTTTTTTTAGAAAAAAACTATATATTTAACTTCAATTTTATTTGTTTGGTTCGATAATTTATATAAAATACCTAAAAAAGAAAATTGAATTACTTAGTTCTCAACTAAAAAGAGATTGATCTGTTTTTTAAAATAAAAAAAAAATCAATTGAACGTCTGATTCTATTTTTTGGCAGTAAAAGCCTTATGTTAACTTTTCATCATCTACATAAAAAAAAAAAAAAAATTGTATCTTTTGATAGTAAAGACTCAAAAGTTAATAAATATTGACTACTCATCCACTCTCTCTATTTTATAAATTGCAATTATATATATATATAT
>JAXCLQ010000013.1:8526334-8543335 GCA_035584115.1 Cedrela odorata | reverse complement strand
GTCTTGTGAATAAAATTTAACAATATTAGTGATAATGTTGCTCATCATAATATACACAACGTTGATTAATTTTATATACAAATGCAATCATATTTTAGTAGAAGACATGGCTCACCTTTGAAACACATCCGCACACATGATGCGATTAGGTAAGGTGAACAAACAACATAATTAGTCACTAAAATATTTATACATACATACATACATTCAAGTAAGTATATAAGTTGTAAATTCATGTGCATCCTTTCTATACAAAATAGGATCAATCCTTTTTTTTTTAAAAAAATAATAATAATTTGATGGTAGTTATTATTCCAAATTTTATTTTTGAAAGTATGGATAGACCTATTAAGGTTTCTAGTGGAAATGTCAGTTCTCAAAATCCTGCATCAACAGTAACGTCACTCTGTAATCACCCGCTCAATCATGTCATCAATCCAAAAAAATATGTATGCAGAGTCGGCTCATTTTCTCGGGATTCAGATAATGTACTTGTACAAATACTTCTGAACCTTTCAACAGATCAAATCGAAACCATTACGCAGTCGATGACTACGTTCAGAAAACTTCACATCTGGAGTAATGAATATGGAAAACCAAAAGAATTTACATTGACGATCAGAAGGGATGTGTTATGACATTATACTGAAAAGAATTTAAAAAATGTCAAAAGCAATTGGTGAATTTTAAGCTGTTTGCCAACCCTTGGGTGGTAATGACAGTGGATCAGAGCTCCGGTTTATTTATCTGCAAGACATTAACAGGCAATGACAATTCCTATCAGAATTGCAAGGCAAAGCACCTAGTAATAATTTCTCCAAATCCTCTAAATATTTTAACCCTTATCGCCATTCTAGTCAGTTTCCAGTAAGGTGTCGTGTGCTTAGACAATTTCTTTATTAGATGATTGAAGCTAATTTTAGACATAGCTGGACTCAGGAAACCGGGATGAAAGGACTTTCCAGAAAGATTCAGAAAAGAAAATTAAGAAATAAGCATTACAGAATAGAATCCTAAAATTACAAAGGAACCATAACTTGAACTTATCTCTAATATTCATATATAACATGGATACACATAATATGCCATTTCAATTTACAAAAGCACATTATAAATTCAATATTTGCTTTTCTTTTTAAATATTCAAAATGGTGGGACGTTTCTTCTCTAAATTAGGAAGAATAAGTCAATTTCAGATGCGCTATAGATAATTGAAGAAAATTCAAATGAAAGAGGCCTGCATACCTGTTGTTTCTTCGTCTAGTAAAGACAACAAGTGTTGCAAACCCTATCATGATTGCAAATCTCATGACCTGAAGAGAGAAAAACAAAAGGTTAGTTACTTAAACTGCTACATTTCCTACAGAATGTGACAGAGCTTTCATCTTTGCTATATGGTGAAATCACACAAGACAAAAGGGAAAGTTAACTTCATAATCAGAAGATCTATAGAAGAGTAAGGCAAAACCTGTCCAACCGGTCCTCTAGCTGTTTCACCATCTGCTGAATTCACAAGCTTGGGTTTCATTGATTTTTTGTTAGTCTTGTCAACTTCATTTGCCTTGATATCACCACGACGCACACTACTCTGAAATTGATTTAGCGAACACAATAAATCAAGTACCAGATTGAAAATTCAATACAAGAATTTCCTTTTCGGTCATGTACATGACCCACAATAACATCCCAGTGCAGCTGACCACTGTAGTAGCAAACTATGCAGTATTCTTCAGACTAAACTAATAAATATATATCTCAATCTATTTTGATGGAAAAACACAATAGTCATCAACCTTGGGGATGCAAATTCATACTTTTAATGCTACTGCCGTACTGGCAAACCTATAGTTGATAACAGATAATATTATTTTGAATGCGGCACCTTCTGGCGTAGGATGTACATATTGAACCTAGGCGATACCATGGGGCAACAACTGATTCAAAGGTAGAGTATTGGCTGCAGCTCATGGGTGCATGATATCATGTAGCTTTAAGTCATTTCTTCATGAGATTGTTGTTTATACCGAGTCCTATGAAGCTTTAGTCATAACAAATTGCAGTCCGTCGTAGTATGTCCATAACGGAACTATGTGAATGGGTTTGGATTGAAATTTTGTCAGGATATGTTGCTGCAAAAACATGTGGGTAAACCCTTAAACGTTGTTGCGACTACAAACTGCGTTTCATTTCTTCAAGTCTTTAACAACCCCTAAAAAATTAACATCTATAACCCGGCTTTATGGGGAGCTATAATAATTTGTGTGCAAGCGTATAATCCTGTTCAATGACAAAACCACAGAGTGTTTTCTCCCTTTATCATCTATATTCACCTGAAGAATCAAGACTTCTCAAAAGAGGTTATATTTTTATCTACTGCCTTGGTTCTCTTATCTGCATCCCTTAAAAGTTTCGTACACAACTTACATATGACATGGTGTATGCGTGTGTCATTAATGGAATAGAGAACCATATACTCAAAATGATACTAATGCAAAGTGCCATGCCGAACAATATATTAAAAAAAATAAAAGTTTACATTGGAAACTTAGATACCTTTTCCACATTTTCTGGAGCTGAACATTTTTCTCCTAGATGAACTTCTGCTTTGGCATGACAATCTTTTATTAGATCCATCATTTCTTTGCCGCCAGTTGTTATACACAAGTGTCTTGATTCAACTGGAAATATCCATGTGCCAGGACATCTGAAGGCGTTATCTTCATCTTTCCAATACCCTTTGGATTTCAGTTTATTAGTTGAGGTTCCTTTAATGTCCACCTCTTCAGAATATTTAGGATGATTTCCTTTCGTACTCTCTTTAATAGACAATTTTCCACCAAAATGTCGCTTGTTCACAAGCAATTTATCATGTTGTTCTATACCAATATGCTCATCAAGCATTCTTCCTGAAATTGTAGCTGCTTTACAAGTATATTCTCTCATCAAATCTTCAGAAGAATTTTTCTCTCTCTTGATCTCAGCTTCTTTGCGCAAAAGTTTATTCTTCCTATCTGCAGTTGCTTGTTGCGACTCCCCTGTAAGAAATGGATTATTTATCCTTCCAGGCATCGACTGTGTTAGTTTAATCTCCTGTGTCTTAACCTCATCTGAACTCAAACTCTTCAGAGTAGCTTCAGTTGAAACCTTGCTTGACTGAGATTTAGCTGGTGGTGGTTTCATATGAGGTCTCATATCCTGATTCAAGACAAACTCCATGTATCATAACTTTCATAAAACAAATATCTGACATGTAATAACACATGAAGAATTCTCTTCAGCAAAAAGTTATGTATACCTGAGATAGACTACTTTCAAAGGCACTTATCATGTTCCTTACATTGCTAGGAATTTTCCCAACTGGGCTCTGCTTCTCTGGATTATTGATCCCAGATTCGTCTAGTTTTTGAGCAATTAACTTGTTCCTTACGGCAACTACCAATTCTGAGTTTTCTGCCAAAGGTGAAGTTTCTTTGGAACCAACGGCTCTCACAGGAACTTCAGTTAAATGTGCATCCGATCCTTGAGCCACAGGTGGTTGATGAATCTTGCATGTCTCTATCTGTATCATTCTAAAACAGGTGTAAATGCCATTAGAATCTTAATGTTACTTTTTACTTTCGTCTTTTTGGTCAAAGAGAAAAGTCTTCAAAAATATGCTAATCCTTAACTGTGTTTGTTTCCTTCCAAACAGGAAAAGTTTCCTCTCTTTCCTCGGTTCCGACTCTTGTATTCTTAATGACATCTGCTGGAGTCAATACGAAACCTGCTGGTGTGGATACTACTTCACTTTGAAGAAGACTGTTTAGTGAATCTTGCAAAAAAGGAACACTCAGAAATCAGAACATCAACAAAGATTTTTCAGACAAAATGTAAGACCAATGGTATTGCTATTTCATCTTCTATTTTCAGCAAACAATCTTTTGTTAGTTATGCAAGATCAAACCTGAGACCTCTTGGTTAAGCCACAATGGTGATTCAACATTACTACCAACAGTAGAAGCATTCTCTGGACTTCTAAGATTGTCACTGGGAAGTTCACCATGTTTCTTTCTCAGTGCCGATTCCCTCTGCAAATGACTTTCAACCATAACTAACAACCTCATGATTACAACAACAACAACAACAACAAAATGATAAACCATACAAGTGATCTTATAATTCAACGCAAAATAAGAAACAAAAAAGGTTCTTTAACAGTTTAGACTGTTTATTTAGCCACTAAAGACTTCTTCACCCACGCAGAAAAGAGATTCCAAAGGCAAGTACTGCTAACTTCTTTAAGTAGAATCTTTAATAAATATTTTAGTAACCCAGAAATTTAAACAGACAGGTAATAGAGAGTTGATTGTTTTAAAGGCCAGTTAGGACCATAAGTTCAATTCTGGTTGGTTGGTTGGTTTGTATATAAAATACTTGCATTGCAGATTTTTCTTTGCAATTAAAGCTTTGCAAATGGGTCATTCAATGGATTCAAATAACAAAAGGGAAAAATGACTACAATACAAAAAAAAAAAAAAAAAAAACAGTACCATGTCACGGATTCGACCGCGCTCTTCTTCACTGAGAGCAAACTGCAACTTCAAATGCACATACCCTGCTCCTTCCAGGGGAAACAGGTCTTCCCAAACACCTTTCTCAACCACCAATCTGGTCTCAACACCTGCTCCAAGACTTTATCATCAGCCAGCCTCATTGCTAAAATGAAATCAAATTCTAGTACACGATAGATAAATGCAAAAGGGAAGACATATGAAAACCTGTATGTGATATCTCATTCCCTTCAACATCATGAAGAGTAATCATCAATTGGTCACGAAGGCTTGTTAATGGGCTGTGGCAAATTAACACAAGCCGGGATTTAGAAACCAAACTTGGAAGTCGCCATTATTAAACACAAACAAATGAAACTTAACAAGTTATAAGACAACGTGTAGAATCATTACAAAGAGAAATCTTCCTTGTCCGAAGTTCGATACTCTCTTTTACCCATGGAAACTGCATCACGACACACAAATTCCAGAAAAAGTATTTTTGCCAAGAAATGTCGACAATTTAAAAAAAAATAAAAAGTTGCCTACCCTTTATGTACATTTGTGAAGGCATTAATGATGATGATGATTGAAGACCCTTGAATTCCAGAACTGAAGTGATTAAATGTTGAAAAATAAAATTAGTACGAAAATAACCGTCAACTTTGAATTACAGTTAAACAGGTAGCTGTTAGTACCCGATACTAGGATGGTTCCAGGCATTAGAGGCAGAACTTTCTAACTGCACCGAAGCATAGAATGGATAAGAAATCAAGCCAGAGATTAGAAGTAGTATTATTGACTTGTATTTGATATTTTGAATGGATTTTCTGGAAAATAAGAGTATCCATAGAATTTGAGAGATGGGATTGGATGGAAAAGCATATATGTGGCTGTACTCGAAGGAAAGGGGTCCCATAGCAACCAAATTATTTATTACCCACCTCAAATGTTGGCAAGCCAAATCTCTCTTTTTGTCTCGCTCCAAGTTTTGAGTTTGAAGAGCAAAAAGAAAAAATAAAGGAAATTTAAAATAATTAGACACCATATAAATATTAGCGACCAGCTTCATTTCATTGCAGATTAAGATTATTCTTATAAAACTTTTGATTAGAATTTAGAGGGTTACGTTCTGGCTCCTGAACAATGCAATAACGCACCACCTTTATAATTATGCTTAATCTTATCAATAATCCAGACAATATTATCACTATTGACCATACAAGAGCATGGTTGGAGGCAAGGTCATCAATACGGTTTCAATGCTAGAAAAATTATTTGATTCCTGAATTCATGTGATGAATGTAAGTCAGTAGATGTGACAAAAGATTGGGGGTGGGGGTGGGTTGGGGGGGCTCATTATTTCTGAACTTCTCAGCAGAAGCACCATTCTGTACCCTGCAAATCATCTGCACAATTCCATGTAACTTCACTTTCAGATAAACAATAATGTCCTACCTGTTGTATTGAGGCTGTTTTGGCATTCAAATGTTTAGATAAAGCCATTTGAAGAAAATTAAATTAAATCAGACCCAATTCTATACAGAAGTTCTAAATCTCCACCTTACAACAAATGGGTGCCAAAAGGTCAGACCTAATTCTTTGTAACTTGACTTTATAATAATAAGAATTGTCAAGTAAAGGGATTCATCTAATTAAATTTGTGGAATGGATTCTGCACGGATAAACAGCTTTAGAATGGCCTTCTCTTCATCGATTCGTTTCTTCTCTTCATGATCTTTGGGTTTCACTTTTCTTTTCTCTTCCAATATCCACTTGAAAAGCTCATGCTGCTGATCTTCAGGGACGAGTTCCCATGCTTTCACAGGCTCAATGACAGTTGATGAGACCAATGGTTCTTCAGAAATAAGGGAATCTTCAGTGAGACTTGAAGAAAGTTCAGCAGCTTTGCTGTCCGCCGCACCTGGCTTCACAGCTTTGCTATCCTCTACACTCAAGTTTTTCTTTCTTGCCTTGGCAAACATATAACCTGAATGGGTTATAAGGAAGTTAGCAAACGCCTTTTAGTATCAGTTCCATGATTGCTTCAGAGCAAAAGAATGCAAGATGAGGAACAATGCTTGAACCGGACATTTAAGTTATATACCACCATTTATGATACCATATGCTTATTATAATGAACCCAAAAACAAAAACAGAGAAAAAAAAAAAAAGATTAAGAAAGTAAGTGTTCTTATATCCACAGAAATATGCCAAAGATTTGTGTTAAAGCACAAGACATTGACCTGAAGAAAAAACCTTTGACCTAGAGATTGAAACAAATATCAGAAAGAAAAAAAAAATCGGCAAACATGACCGACAACTCAGATGTCTATACATTTCAAAGTTATTGGAAATTTCAATTAGTTATGCAAGCCAGCACCAGGCTTGACAACTGACATCTTCATAGTTTTCAAGCCAAGCTGTCACACCAGTCATTCATGTCATGTAGTCGTCCCCATACATAAATTTGGACGGACTCACACACTTGGATTCTAATTTCATCAAGCTAGGCTGGTAGCAATTTCATATAAAATCTTGAAAATTTTAAAATCAGGCCTCAAGAGTCTAACATCATAACTTGACCATAAACCAACAAGGAAGTTTCTTCACATTCCAATAAATATAAACATCAAACATAGATATCTCTTCAGTATCTTGTTAGTCATCAATTTAGAGACAATTAGTCCAATAACCATATTATCACATCTTTGTTGATCTATAAAATTCCATGTAGTGCATAAAGAGCTTATATAGTTCATTAATTCCAGGCTACTTAAGTCACAAGTTTCTTACTACAAGAAATTCTTTATCGGGTATCATTGGAACTCTAGTTGAAAAATTCGGTATTTATCCCACGTTGTTGCTCTATGACTAGTTAAATTGAGACCCTTTAAAGACTACATAACAGCCACAAGAGATCAATTCAAACTATTGGGCAGATTCGGTTAGGGGCAAGCACAAAAAACTAATAATAATAATAACAAAATAGAAACCCCTTATATGGCTTGGATGAAAGTACATTGTACAAGGAGAGTAGGACGTTTAGTATCTCTTTAAGGCAGAGTTTAGATTTCTATTCACATTACAGGTGTTTGGCATGCCACTTTTGTGTTAAGTAGAATAATTTAAACGAACCCTTGGAGAAAAAGGTAATATGAGAAAACCATCAGGAAGTCAAAAACCTCAATGAGGCCGCCCATAAACACATGGTAATATGAGAAAAAGATAAAACACATAAGTGAGCAGCTTGTCACGAACCGCCCATAAACAAGCAGATTTGTTTTTACTCGTTGCAAGTATTCAGTGTAAGTATACTCCTCAATCATTCCGGATTATTCTATGTGGAACCTTCCAGAGCATTCTAGAGCCCTCTAGAATATTTTAGAACCTTCTAAAATATTCTAGAGCCTTCTAAAACCTCTAGTGTGTTCCAAAAGATTCTACCACGTTCTGAAAAGTTGTAAAACATCGAAGATAACTCTAGGTCAACTAATAAACCTTGAGTATTCTAGAATAGACAAGTATGTTTAGGATTCTAGAGTATTATTTGTAAATATCTTATAAACTTTTTGAAACATAGCATTATAGCCACACATTTGGTAGCATAAAAATTTTATAAATAGGAGGTGATTTCATTTGGCCAAACCATCCTACAATTCCACAATTCTACAAATCTTGTAACTCTTTGTGAAGTTATAAAATCTTCTTCTTACAAAGCTCTCTCTTGTGTTTTCTCTCTTTGAGTTACTACGCATAACCTTCAAATCTTGAATAGCAAGCTTCCGCACAAAATATAAGGCTTACTTAGTTGGCTCTTTTTGAGTTACTATACATAACCTTCAAGTCTTGAATAGCAAGCTTCCGCACAAAATATAAGGCTTACTTAGTTGGCTCTTTTTGAGTTACTATACATAGCCTTCAAGTCTTGAATAGCAAGCTTCCGCACAAAATATAAGGCTTACTTAGTTGGCGTTGCTTCCACACAAAATATAAGGCTTACTTAGTTGGCTCTCTTTGAGTTACTATGCATAACCTTCAAGTCTTAAATAGCAAGCTTCCGCACAAAATATAAGGCTTATTTAGTTGGTGTTGTGCATAAAACCTAACTAAGTACCGCACGGCAACAAGCAAATAGTCACGTCCCCTGACAAGCTGCTGCCATATTTATGGCAATGCCAACGTTATTTCAGATTGAAACCCTTCTATCTATGTTAATAATACATACCAATCAAAACCAAATTAAAACTCAATATTGTTCCATAAAAATAAAATAAGGGCTATTGATTCAACTTCTAAGAGAGAAGCTGTTCTTCCCTATGAACTAAACACCTCCTATAACAATAACAAGATTAAAAACCGATCCAATGGCTAAGAGCTAAAAGAAGACGACATACATGAGAAATCAATCTAATAACATTAATTTAAACTCATATACACTAGCTACTTGAAGCCGAAAGAAAAATGAAGAAGAAGAAAAAGATCTCCCACCTAGTCATTTCATCAAACACATTACACACGGAAACAAGTACGATAAAAAAATGTACCTCCGAGAGCGAGATTAGAAATCAAGAGAATACGCCAAATGGGTTTGTAACGTCTAATGCGTGATTCCTTTGAAGACAAGGGCTGTTGAGAAGGATCCATATCCATTTTAATGTTTGATTATCTGTTTGACACTTGATAGTAATAATACAACGTAACAAACAAGTTGAAATTTCCTGACTGAATTTTCTTTTCGTGGCGTTAGTAGGTTTGAAGTATTTGTTAAAATGTTAAACCAATCCTAAGAAGATTCCATTATAAACCTTTTGTTTGTTTAACAACTAATGGTAATCGGGTTTATGTTATTCCATTTCCATGTAGAGTTTTACAGAGAGCTCACGGTCAATTTAGGTGCGCCTTTTTAAGTTGCACGCATTTGGATATTCGGGTAAAGAACAACCGACCGGCCCAAGTAAAAGGGGCCACACGGCCCGTTTGACACCTATACCTATAGCTTCTATGCCTTAGTTAGCCCTCTCAGTAGATAATAATTAAATAACATGAACCGGGCCATTCATAAATTGTTTCCCTTTTGGGAAACGATATGAATTGATTTTAGGGTTTCTCAGAATCAAAATGCAATGCAAGTATGGGATGAAAAAACCATCCCATTCAAAATAATAAAACTTAAAAGATTGGTAAAGCAGAAATTAATCTGTCCCCTTGAGCTTTATGGGTTGCCAGTCCACTACCAATTCAAGTTAGATATGCACAGTACAAATCCAGTTGTGCTTCTTGTACTAGAACTATTTCAAGACCATTAATGAACGGATAAGGGTTTGCTGCCACAAAGTACTACTATCTTCGAGGTAAATTTTTTCAGAACACAGAAAAACTGTAGCCCTATTTATTTGAATCATCACCATCATGAATACATGATTGAATTCGATAAGCCAATTTCATTCAGTCATAAGAGAGAAAGTATTGTTGCTTTCTCCTTCCACTTTTCAGTTTCAGGGTATGATTCTTATTGATAAAACGATCTATATATGCCACTCAATACTCGATATATACAACTACGCGTTATCGCGTACGATTTTGTTGACGTTTACTCTCATATCTTTGGTGGGTCACTTATATGTACAGTGAGGGATTTCAAATGACAATATATGGCACTAATATGCAATAAGTACTTGAATCAAAGTTTGTTAAATGAAGAACCCTAATCCTTGAAATCAAAATAGAACCAAGATACTATAAGAAATATAAGTATTTCTTACAATTAAAGAAAGCAAATCACTGGCTGAAAGAAAGGACATAAAACAAAACAAATTTTACTTAGAAACTTCAAATATTTTATTAAGTTCGATAACAAAACAAAGACGTAGATGAACAAGAGACCCCTTAAGATCAACCTGTTCATCAAAAACCTCTTAAGATCTCCACACTAAATTTATTTTTTTGATTTTTAATTTTTTTTCATCGCATGATTTGATTTCTTAACCTCATCTCTTGCTACCCTCTAGTCCTAACAAAGCTTACCAAGAAAATAATCTAACATAATTAGAGGAAATTCTTAAGAAACTGATGATCAACCATGAACCAGACCATACGACAGAGCCATTAGTAGGATCGCTGCTTCCTTCTCGTCTTGAGGGAAAACTCTTTGAAAAGCTGAATTCTTGCTCAAGATTATTGTTAAGTCTTCAAAACAAAGATTCTTTTTCCCACGGGATGGGGTATTAGTGAATTTGCACCTTTTCTTGAATGGAAGACAACTGTTGTTACTTGATGTGATCTTATCTTTGTGTTGCACCTTATTCTTCTTCTTAGATGACGTTTCAGCTGCTGCTAGTATTGTGCCATTTGCAGCAGCAGCGGCTGCAGCTGCAGCCATGGCCCGTCTCGCCTTCCTTTGACGAATTCCGCAGGCGTTGCAAAGCGACTGCAACAAATTAGCAATATTATACGAAAAGAATTGTAAGTTTTTAAGTGCTTAAGATAAATTGTAGGATTTATAGAGAATGATTTTAGATCAATGTTACCTTTGGACCTCTAGGTCCGCTCCTCCAAAGAGGGGTCTTAGTTGTGTTACAATCAGCACAAACCCTAATTGTGTTGCTGCTGTTGTTGTTAATGTAGGAATTATTTTTGCAGCTATTGTCAGTTTCTAAAGATGATGATGATAGTTGCTTCTGATCTTCAAGCTTTTGCATACAGTTATTTGGTGCATCGGCAGCATCGGAAGTCGTCATCTTCTTCATCAACCTCATCTTTGAAGACATCCACTTAACCGAGCTATTCTCACTTTGAATTTCATTTCTTTCTTCTTTCTTCCAGATTGATAGCTTGAGGTGACTGTCACTCTCATTCATCACTCTTGGATGATCGCATGATCCAGCTGGTTGCGAAACAAATATTTTAGCCTAAAATCAAGGGAGTAAATTAGTGATCATCACATAATAACTTAAAAAACATTAATTAGAAGTGAAATTATAGCTAAACCATGAAGAATTAACCCTGGAATTAATAAATAGTACCTCTTCTGGGTGTTGTAACTGATGTGATTCTCTACGACAATATCCTCCTGGTTCTTGAACTGGTTCAAAGAAAGTATGAGACGAGGGAGCTAGAGAAGAAGAAGAAAAAGCTGAAGCTTGATTCAAAATGAAAAAGTGCTGGTTTTGTTGATCATCTTTAAGGTCTGAAGGAAAAGGATAATTTGGAGGAGTCATGGGATCGAGAGAGAGAGCGAGAGAGGAAAAAAAAAAAAGAAGAGTCTTTTCCTGTTGTCCACTAAAGATGGAAGAGATCAGCTGGCCTGGACTGGACCTGGACCAGGAGACAGCAGCAGGGAATTGAAACGACAGAAAGAGAGAGTAAAGGCAAACAAAAAGGTCCTAAGCTATAGAGAAGTAAGACCCTTATAAAGGAGAGAGCTGCAAGCGCAGACCTATAAGAGGTTCACGTGACTTCATGAAACCAGACAAGTTAAAAAAGACAAACACCCAAAAGAGAATTGTGGAATGCAACTACACGACCACATTCAAAAACCCTATCTCTAAAAATTTTACCCCCACCAACCCTAGTTGTCAAAACAATGAAATAAATTATATACAATTTGATGCCATTGCCAGCCACAAATAATAAGCTATCATACATGCCTAGTTAGGTTAATTAGATCAATCATATTCATATAATAATTTCATGGGATGTAGTGCAACTGTGAAAACATAAACAGATTGAGATTTGATTTGAGGAACTGACATGTTAGCTGAAGATTGGTGCTGAGGAGGAATGATCATATTGTTTTTCTCATGCATGATCAAGCAAGTATGGGCATGATGCAGTGAAGAAGACACGGGTCAGAATTGCATGGGAGCATCTCTCCCCCACTTTAGTATTTTGCCAAAACACAATTAATGCTTGTGCAGGCAAGGGACAATTCTTCGGCATTCACCTCTCCCCACACCAATTAAACTTCATCACCATCCTATTTTATATATTTTTAGCATCACATATATAATAAAACAATATAATTAATTACCTCGAGTTGATATATAAACAAATGATTAGTTGTTCAACTACATTTTTAAGAAATTACAATAATATTTTTATTAGTTACTTTTAACTTGATTTCTATCTCTTTTTTGCTTTTTGTTATTTTTACGCAATAACAGCGAAATGGCAGTGGTCACTGAAAAGTAACGGGAGAAAGCTGACTGGAAAAGGAAAATACAAGGAGAGTGTTGCTCAAAACGATATTTGATCCAAATTAGTTATCGTTGGTTCAAGTTTCAGCCATTAGGAACCACCAAATAGAGCTATGCTCCGAGGATTTTGACTGTAGAGAAAATTTTAAAACTGTTTTGGACTTTCAGATGATTTACCTCTTCAATGTTTAAATCTAATATCGCAAGTAGCTCACATGAACATGTAATGACTTGTCAAAGTGTAAGAGCATTTATTACTCTCTCTCTCTCTCTTTCTTGTTGTATGTCTGTAATTTTTTTTTGCTGGATTCAAATACTATTTTAGCCAACAGCTGTTTTTTTTGTCATTTCTGTTTCTGCATGCGTGACTCATCACCAGCTGCAAAATATCGAATATTAACCATCACCAATTTAACTATACGCAAACGAGCAGTGAAGTAAATTTTAAATTTGCCTTAGGATTACAGTAAGTACGTTCTTGTGTGTTTTGTCAATCAGGTTGAGTCACCTCTCTGTGATATTTTCTTGTTTAAATTAGTCATGGATAGCTGCTTTGCATGTCTTTCAAGAGAAAATTAATGATCATCAAGTAAAAGAGCCTGACATATAAAATAATATATAGACTGGTACACAATACAATCCCAAAAGAGTGTTTGTGTTTCTTGTTCCTAGAAAAGGACGAACATCCCAAATGAAAGCCACGCCGGTTGCTTGTTATATATGTTTCCCCATTTCTATTTAAATCTCTTCCAACTAATGTAATTTATGTATATATTAATCTTGAAGACATATCACTATTACACTGTTCTTTTTGTTTCGACAATTCTCCTTTAAATACAAATTTATTCATGCAATACCATATTCCATATTCCATATGTAATGATCATAAGGCTCATAAATAACAAAGTCTTTATCAAATGAATCTTAGCTAATATTGTCTACATTGTTCTCTCATTAAGAATCTATAATATCGACTGAGTATGATTAAGATGCTTTATCTCTAATATGGGTATTGCATTTGAAGTGTAAATATGACAGCAAAAGTATCTCATGGAATGGTATAGCACAGGAGAGAACGTAGTAAGATTTTGTCTATTATATAACAAGAAGATCATGATAATATCAAATCGATGAGCAGAGAGGGTAAAATGAATAGATAAAGAAATGTTAATAAACACAAATGAAATTAATGACCCAGAGGTAGGCTACGTATGCGGCTTGATAATCGCTTCTGTACATGTTGTAGGGGAGAGACAGGGATGGAGACATGGTATAAAATTATAATCAAGTATTGTGTCAGTAATATAAGGTATGTCCAACCACAGGTTGTTTTCAAAGTGGTCTTCAAAATCTGGGGGCCCGTGGCTCTTCAGCTACATGACAGTTTTTCTCGATGGCAAAAGGTCCCATTATCTTCTGTCTCTCTCTCTCTCTCTCCAGATAAGCATAAGAACTATAATGCTTGTGGCAGAAAATTTCATGGGCATGGTTAGACATGTGCATACATAATAACATATGTTATGGCCTCTAGCTAACCCACTAGCTAGCAAACTGATCATTAATTTGTGGTGAACATATGATCAACTACGTGTTAGATCGATGATCAAGTTTCTTACATCACTAATGTTTTAACATTTTTAGTAAAGATTTGGTAGGCTTTCAATTGTAAATTTGTTACAAGTTTTCATGAACATACCTAGACCTTCCCCCGAGTCTTTTATTTATTCATCCTTTATATATTCATTATGTTATATATGCTTTATAATAATATTAAGGATAATTTTTCTAAAAATTTAATTCATACAAATTTATGTGATAAAATTATATAATTAATAATAATATAATAGTATTACATTAATTTATTTGAACAAATATATATATATATATAGTAATATATATTTTATAGAGCATGCTTAATACGTTGGACAAATGTACGCATACTATTAATATAATCTAATTTCGACCCAAAATAAGGAAAAATATCACATGGTTTGGTCTAATATCTCTTTCTTTCATCTAACATGCTTCCTTATTAATTAGTTTCATGTTTAGCAACTTAATAAAGAGAAAATGTTTGTTATCTCCATATCGATTGGTCTAATTAATATCCAATTTTATAAAATAGTGGATTTGGTCAATATCCCACCCTTTGGTCGAATATTCCACTGTTAGCCGCCTTAAGGTCTTATTAATATTTGTTGTAAAACTAAAATCCTCTTATAGTATTTTTATGAAAATTTATAATATGAAGATTTGGAGTGCATTTGAACACTAAATATATATATATATATATATATATATCCAAAATGAAGCAAGCCACTAATGAAGAATATACGCTGGAGCAAATTGAAGACAAACTTAAAGAATTCAAGACATTATTTTAGGTGAATAATTTGTTTTGGAATTGGTTAATAATTTGCTCATATAAAGGTCAAAATTATTTATCAATACAAATCATGCATCATGAATTTTAAGTATTTGGAAGATACTTTCCAATTTTCATGATTCTTATTGCTTGGACTAAAATTTGAAAACATGACGAGAACTCCAACATCGTTACACAGAACAAACAGTACAAAACAGAACCGGACTGTCTTATCTGGTTTTTGGATAGTAAAACTGGATTGTCCTATTATGGGAACCAGATTGAATTTGCCATAGATTCTGCATAAACCAGACTGTCTGGTTTTCTAGTGGCCAACCCAAATTCAATGCCTATTTTTCGACCAAAAAAAAAAAAAAAAAGACTCTTCTATTTCGTAAAAGTCAATAACAATTCATTTATTTATTGCCTACAAATTGAGTCTAAATTCATATATTGAGAATAAGAATATCCCACTTTGGGAAGGTTTTAATGATATGATGAAAAAGAAAGGTGGTAGGCCGAAGAACTTCTCTTTTACTTCATTTGGATTTTTGAGCAAATCAAATACTAATTTCTTTACACATTCTAATTTTTATTTGTAATATCCAAAGAAAAGAAAAAGTTCTTATATATTTCTTGATCAATATTATTTATATTGTAAATTGTAACTCTTGTATATGAGTGTAAGATAAAACACTATTTGATTAAGAAGTTTGAGTGACACCATTAATAAAAAATAAAAAAAAAATTGTCTTCTGTCAAAACTCATCATGAACATGATTTCTTTTTATAAATTATTAACAACCATGTTATATAAAATTTGAAAATAATACTACTGAATTTAATTTAAGTCATAAGAGGTGGGTTGGGGTGGACTGTACTATTATTATAAATTGATACATTAATTTTCATTAAATATTATAAAAATAAAGCTACAACCGTGAGCTGCCATTGACAACCTTTCTTTGTCTCTCACCTTCATCATTTATTATCGCCAACCATTGGTTTTGGTTGTTTGATATCCATTGATGAATGGACTGGAGAACAGACTTGTTAAGGGGACATAACAACACAGCAATCGTAAACTCGTACTACAGCCCAAATACTAACTGATTAGATTAGTTGAAAACGGGCCAAGACTAACATGTTGGTAAACCACCCATTTTACATGGAACGGAATACTCCACAACCCAAATACCTTTTCTATTTATTAAAGTGCTTCTTGTAAAAGATTGAGAAAACATGATAATTATAATTCAAACGTGGAGCCATCGGAAACCAAGAAAAAGGGATATGGCAATGGCTATGACAGTGCAGTGGCATACTGTCATATAATATTTATGTGTCAAAACTCTGAGACAGAGAGAGATAAGGGTAAGGTGAGCATACCTTTCAAAATTTATGACCTGGATTGATGTGTCTCTTTTTCTTCCTATCCTTAAAAGTCCATTGAAATTAATTTCGTGCAAGTAAGGTTTGTTAGCGGCAGCCAAAAGCAAGGTTGCTTCACGTTCATATATCTATATTTGGCCCTACTGTTACTAAACTAACTCTAGTACTCCTAATCCTATATTGAATTATTTATTGACAATAACCCATTCTTAATTATTATGTTCAATTGTTGACTGGAAATCTATATATGAAGACTCGACAAGTTGGTTTTTTCATTTGAACATTAAGCAGGCTGCTGGAAATGTTTAACGTAGTGCTGACTTATGCATTTAATAATTTTAAGAGGAATCTATTAAGTGTAATTAACGTGATTGAATATGGTGGCAGCTAATTGCTAATGGTTTATTGCAATTTACTCAATCTGTTTCTGCAATATCCTTATCAAAGACATTAAATGTGGTTGATAATTCAATCTAGTCAATGCTCATCTCCTCCCTGACGGACTTTATTTACCTGT